>APFE030981257.1:0-24456 GCA_000404065.3 Pinus taeda
AAAATGTCCTTGTACTCCTCTACGACCTTGTCCATATGTTGTTGTCATGTGGAGGAGCTCTATATAGAGGCTGTGGCCACAATATTCTTCTTGCCCTGAGGGAAAATCATAAGGAAAATAATTTTTTTCGGTCTGGGAAATGATCTTACTGCATTGCTTCATAGTGATTAAAGAGATGGTGGTAGGCGGTGCTACCTCTAATATCTTGTACAACTTGTTTCCCAAAGTAATAATAATAATGCAAGGGCTAAACTCATACACAACATGCCGCTTCCACAAGTATGGTTGTCCTAATAATACATCACAAAATTTAAGCGGAGAAACATCACACTATACCTCATCCGTGAAGGGCTTGATGCTGTAGGGAAGGTGACATTACTAGCTAACGTGAAGATCTCATCCTTGGTGAAGACACCCGATGGTGTACGACTGCGAGTGTGTTGTAGTCAGTAGGCCCAATTGCTTCACGACCTTTGCTGAAATGAGGTTATTTTGGCTCCCGCTATCAACATTAAAATGTAGTGGATAAATCTTCACCCGCATTTATGAGTGGAAGAGGTGCTCCCCTCCTTTGGATCTTCGGGCTCATTCTTCTAGATCTTGGTCATGGCAATGGTGGTACTCAGCTCTGCATCAATAATATTATTTCCTTTGTCATTCCCCTTGTTGTGTTTTGACTTAGAGTCAAAACATGCAACTGATTCAAAATCCATCAGCAAGGACACCAGTGATTGCTTGGTATGACACTCACTTGTGTTGTGAGTGGGCCTCTTATGGAAATCACACCATTTTCCCATGTCCTTGTTTGTCTTTATGGTGTTGTTATTTTCTTGTAGCTTCGATGGGTTTTCCAAGGTTTCCTCGACATAAATTTCTCCTTTACTTTGTTGTTTGGGGGCACCTTTCCCTTGATTCAGATTCATAGATCTAAAGCCTTGCTTCTTTTGTTTAAATTTTTGCTCGATCTTAACAATGTATCAATAGGTTGTGTCGAGCAAGGAGATGTCTAGGAGCTCCATCTCCTCTTGGATGTACTTGTGTAGAAAGTTGCGGTACTTGAGTACAAAATCTCACTCAGAGTCCTTGACACTAACTTCGTCTGAAGGGTATGAAAAATATTTCTGAATTCCAACACATCTTTGTCCCTTCCCTGCCGCAACATGGTCCACTTTATGTATTTATCCTCGTAGCTCCTGATAGGGTAATACTACTCCTTGATGGCATCCCAAAAATAATTCAAAGTGGGTGCATCTGAAAATAGTGAGGGTGTAGTCTCGTTCGTCTTCTCACAATAGTTTTCTAACCACTCATTGATGTGGGGGCGACTTTGAGGAGTGCAAAAGCAATCTTTTCCCGATTGGAAAAATTATGAATTGAAAAATATCCTTCTAGCAAATTTAACCATTTATCTATGACATCTGCATATATCATACCTTCAAATATGGGGATATCAAATTTAACCTATACCTTAAAGGGTGTGACACTTCCAAAGTAGCTACTAGAAGGAGATGTGTCGCCTGTGGGTAGTCACTGAAGGATATGAGAAAAGTTGTCCATCATCGTCTTCCTCCGTTGCTCGAGAGCTTCTTCAAGAAATAATTTGAAAGGATCTCCTACCCCTCGTATTTATTTTCCTTTGCCATGGGATGTCTGGGTTTGCAAGGCTGGTATTGCAAAGGTTCAACCAGTTCAAGCCCTAACTCCTTATACCCTAACCTCGTTGGGGATATGCAAAGAAAAACATAGAAATAGCAGATCACTATGATACCATTGATCGGAGCTTAAATGAGAACGCAAACAAATACAAATATAACCATAGATATAGAGTTGCAGTAGAAATAACACTTCATTTCATTAATATCAAAGAAATGAAATATGCTTACATATACATAATGGAGAATAAACTAGCTCGGGTGATGGTAGCTTATCTTGAGAGATATGTGGCACTACATGCCTATGAACTATGTTACATTGAGGCTCAAAGGCCTAATTATTATTGAGAAACAATGGAAAACCCTAAACATCCAAAAACCTAACCCTGTGAGATGAAGTGCCAAAACTGTGGTCCCTGTGAGTAAATTGGTACAAAAACCTCTCGAGGTTGTAACTTTGGCCATACAACTTCGTTTGACACACAAAATCCTCATTAGAAATATATATATATATATATATATATATATATGAGGAATACAACATTTGAGTACAATAATGAGTCCATTTTCCAGAAAAAACATCATTTAGGGCCTCAAAATGGCTTTGAAAGTTCAAGACACAAAAAACTTCCAAAAATAGTAAATTATGCTACAATTAAGGAAAATGAAAAAATGAAAGAAGAAATTGTGGGCGACCAAGTGGAATGGATGGGTGGCCACCAATATCCACTTGGATCTGAAATCCTCTCTTGGTGGGTTCATCATCCATTATGCAAGCCACTGTTCAATCACTGGAGGAGAGATTAACATGGGAAGGATCATCAATTGGATAAGCTACTTCCATGCTAGTAGGTTCATCAGTGCACAAGATTCCTAGTGGGTTCATTAGTGCTATGGAAAGCCACTTTTGGTGGGTTCATTGGGCCTTAGGAAAGCCACTCTTAAAACTCTCTCTCTCTTTATGTGTTCCTCCTTCTAAAATGCTCTCTAAGTTCAAGTTTTCTAGAAAATAGTTTGTGTTTTCTCTCCCATTTTTCTTAGTTGTTTCTTTTTCCTTCTTCTTTTTTCCTCTATGTAGTCCACTAATGTGCACTCCTCTACATGTTCTCCACACTAAATGCTTCCCTTAAGAGCACCCATGGGCCAAATATATGGTCCCCTTCCTTGTTGACGGTCTCCATGCTCTGCTCTTGGCATGAATGAGTGCATCTCATCTGAATGAATGTCCCCATAGTCTCTTTGCATGCTTCTATTTTTGGAAGTTTTGAACTTCTAGTGCATTGGTCCAGTCTTCTACTACCACCTTGAGGTTTTTTGTGCGTCCTACCTATGCCCATCCCTAAATTGCACACTCTTTTCCATGCACCATGTCTAGTCTTCAACCGATGGTTTTGTTGTGGAGTGTGGTCGAGGGGATGTTGTCATTCCAGTTCCCTACACCACTCTTGTTGGTTGTTCTCAACCTTCTCTTTCTTTGGAAACACAACTCCCCTTTAATAATATTCCCCTTTTTTTATCAAATTTCCCATGAGGAGCATGGGCTTGTCCATATTTTCCAGCTAAATTAAAATAATACAATCATTCTATTAAAAGCACACTAGTCGGCCTCCATGACGGGTATTGAAGACAATAAGGTCTTCTCCATTTTCCCAAGAAATCATCCTCCCCCAGCTCTGAAAGTTGTGTCCCAATTTATCTACCATTTTTTAATTACAAAAAAATGATTTTAAATATTTACAATAGGGGGGAAATCATCGAGGGGCTATCACACACATATTCATCCATAATATTCCTTAAAAGCAAGTCTCATGAAAGGGAAATGTGAAAATTATTATTGTAGGAAAATTTAACTAGGTGGATGTATTCCTACTACTAGATGGTTTTTATATTCGTAACATGCCTTTCAACCATTAGTTCACTTTCTCCATCTTTGATTAAATTGCAATAAAATTACATTAATGTTTCATTGAGTTCCCATGGATTGAAACATGATTTTCCAAAAGTCAAATGTGAACTTTGTATCTTGGTTAGATACATTCTTCTTTCGAACATCTTAAAGTTAGATTGTATCCTTAAAAATATTTCAACCATATTTAAAGCGTTATGAAGAGTTCACACAAGGATAAAATGTATCATCTTGGTGAGTCAATTCATGACCACCATGATAAAATCATTAATTACATAACGCTACATAAAGCTATGACAAAATTTGATGAAACTTCTTTTCATTTTCATTCTATAAATGACAACCATTGTAATAAACTAAAAATATTGTTGATGCTTTGTGTTCAACTTATGAAATTCAAGATATTAGTTAACATATTTTGTAATATCCTTTTCATGTTTGTTGATCTGTGTTGTATCCTCAAAGCTATTATAGTTTTCTCATAGAAAATATGCCTTGCATAAGCCACATTGTGTGATTCTCTTAAGACCATTAATCTTATCTATCCATTGTAATGTATAGATAACCTATTCTCACATATAAGAAAGCCTTCTTTTGGAGTCCACTAGTCCTCAAATTTTCATTACACAGGGTACCTTTAGCTTTCGAGACCTCTTAACCTCAAGGAAGTACTCATCATGTGTAAATTCTCTCAATGGTCATTTCTTCAAATCAACGTTACATGAACTCAGGAAAGCTACATGCCTTCTTATGTCATGCATGTTAATGACTTTGTACACCTTTTACTTTATGTTGTTTACTTGAAATTTGTCATAGAATTACACAAGCATCTACTAGATCTATTATGGAAAGACATATGCATCATCACTTGTCTTGATGGCATTGTTGGAAAATGAATTAAGTTTGCCACTATGCTTAAATTCATCCCACACAATATTCAGTGGTGAGAACCTTACAGACGTTTTCACGTAGTTTTTATATTAGAAACATGCTTTTACTAAAACTCAATTCTACTATTTAAATCAATCTCTAACTTGAAATCTCAAAATATTTCCCAAACATCTTATGCTATCCAAGAATATATTAGTTTGAGAATGTGTTGTGCCTGAAACAACACCCTTAAGTTTTGAGTAAATTTGGGGCGCATTCAATATTCTTTGATTTGAGTATGTTTCTTCCTTACATTTCCTATGATTTCTTATTGCAATTTGCATTATATGCTTCAGTTAGATAAGCCTTTAAGTTTTACTTGATTGCTTTTAACTTAGTTCATTTATTCAAGTTTTTGGGCGTATTGTAGATGTGAGCTCTTCTCCTTTTCAGTTTATTTGTCTAATCCTCTTTATATTTTCTTTCTCAAATCCTTGATTTCCAAATCAAGAGTAATCTTCCAATCAAGCCTCCATCCACTTTGTTTGCTATGTCATCCTCCTTATTTTGAATTTGACTTGACTTTTGATTCAATATTTTCTTCACCATTTTCTTTTATTCTTTTTTATTTTATTTTTTTAAGATTTACTTATTTCCTTGAGCCTTTCATTACCTCCACTTTGAAATCGATTTTAGTGGTAAAATTGAAAAGGAATTCTCACACTTACTTTAGTGGGAACGAGTCCCTATTTCAGAGTCAACATTGATATATAAATTAAACCCTTCATATAATTTTCAATTCTTTTTTCTCTTTGGTTTTGTTTTCTCTCAATTGAATGCACATTCTTGTTTTTTTATTTTCTTACCTTCTTTCATAAAAAATTAATAATAATAAGTTGTAACATCAATGGCCCCCAATTTCTTAATTAGCCCCAATTACCAAATCAAAATCCTTTTTTACCAAGGTATTGTCACCTTACCTCGATTAAGAATGACCCTGATTGCCAAATTAGACATTTTTAGCATCATCTATGTTGTATGACCTACAACCTTTTTTTATTTTACTTCTCTTTCAAACCTCCTTTGGTGTTTACTCCCAAAAAAAACTTGTCCAAATTAGCGTGAAATTCTAAATCAAGCTCTTCATTCTTTTAGTACTGTAAGGGATTAATTTCAAAATTGGACCCACACCAATCAAACTTATAGTCTGATTACTCAATCGAGCTCAATCTCTAATTCAACCTTGCTTTTGGTTATAATGGTGTTCAGAAGTTCTGATTTTCTTCATTGATCCTAATTCATTGATTGATTCTCTCGTCATTTCGAAATATTTACACAAATGAAAATGAAATAAAGTCAAATTAACCTATCTCAAATATGTTGGTGACTTGTATGTCATTATACACCATCAAGTGCAACTTAGTGGCACCATATGATTAAACCATCATTTTTCCAATTTGAGCATTTAAATGATTTGTGAAATATGAGTTGCAATCATAGTCACCATAAATTTTGGTATGATGGGTAATTATCATGATGTGAAATATATCCATATTAAGTAATACTTAGGGTGGCAGAGTTCCAAACATTTTAGTTCAAACGTTCAATGGGATGAATATGATATTGCATTCAAGTTTCTTTCCCCAAGTTTGAAGAATTATTTTTGGTTGATTCAATATGCAACTCAAATCAAGGTTGAAATTTTGTAAAACTCAGAAATTTGTATAATTCAAACAATTTAAGAACAATTTGCTAGCTTTTTAGTTCAATCTGACATGTTAAATTAATCTTGTATGATGTTTAAGGATAATTGTAATGTCTTTTTCTATATCTCCTATTGGATCCTTGACCACAATGGGAGGTATCAGATTGTCAACTTTGGGTAGTTAGTCATTTATATAATGTGATAATGCTATATGCCCAAAGTTTCATCTTCAATGCTTTACATTTCTATTAGTCTCATACTATTAGGGTATCATAAAAGAGATTGATTTCATAGTGAAGTTCCATTGGCATAAGATGGTTTCTAGAAGATTGAATGTTATAGTTGGAAAGGTATAGTGGATGTCCACTTTTCATACCATCTACATGCAATATCTTGCTCTGGATAAGATCTTGTGATCTTTTTGAATTGAGAAAATATCTTATGCATCCAAATTTGATCTCAAATTAGAGTCTCACAAAATTAAAATCACAATTACACAAATGCATATGCAAAAGTAGCACAAATCCAATCAAATACTCAAAATATAAATAAATTATATACTTATTGTGAGTGGAAGAGAGAACATGACAAACTTCGAATAATATGGAACAAGGAATATGAAGAATTAAATTTTTGATATAGTCACTCCCCCACAACCCAAAATTCCCCACCCACATTTGATAAAAAATTGTAATCAATGTGTGCGCACGGTTAAAAGAAATTTTGGAAAGCATGTAGCATTTTAACTTTAAAAAAACTATTGAAGGAATTTAGGAAAAAATAAAGAAAGTAATGTGCCTATTTTAAATTAGCACAACGGTGCATTAAAATTTTGTGTCCACCAAAAGAAAAACCTTTGTTAATACCTTTGCAAAGGAAATCCTCTACATATCTATGTTTGTTGAGGTTTGTTGTTCTATAAAATGACGTGGATATTTCATTGGATAGTTCGTCACAACATATCTACTAAGTTATAATGAAAATCAAAATCGACACAATGAGGGTTAATTTTTCCTTAGATTTATGGATTCATTAATTAATGTGTTATTATTATGCATGCCATTTATGAAATACGAAAAATAGAGAAAATACACAAATACAATCTCTCACAGCTATAATAACACAAGATGTGATTAGGGAAACCTTTACGAGAGAAAACCTGACTAGAAGATGAGATTGCTTTGCTCTCTCTTTCTTTGAATGGAATTGATGCAAGTACAAAGAAGTGAGACCAATGGCCCATTGGGTACTACAATACACAAACCCTCTCTATTGGGTTTATCTATATCCAATCTTAGCTACTCTACTCATCTATGGAAAAAATGCATTTGATTAGAATGTGATCTCTCTTCCTCCTAGTGGTTTGGTAATAACAAAACCAGATAGCCTACTAATGGTTAAGTTTGAATCCTTCAACTTTAGTTAACTAGAGATACAATATGGACTCTTCTAGTTTCTTCATCGTCATGATCATGTGGCTAGCCCATTTTTCATGAATAATGATGAATGACATGGCATCCTTTTGAATCATGGTGGTCAAAACATGAAGGTCAACTTCTAAGTGGCATAAATTTTGCACAAGGATTTCGATTGAGGTAATTCTCATGCTACTGGAAAGGTGTTTGTGTGTGAAAAAGTGGTATGTGATGTGGTGTTCAAGTGACAAAGTTTCACCCCAAAAAAATTCTATTTGATGCTTCCAGAAGGTTTCAGACCATAATTTGCCAAACAAGGTCCCATCGATAAAAATGGTCCTATGAGATGATTCCTTCAAAATTTCCACTCTGAAAGCATCAATATGTATGAAAAATAATGTAATGATCCAATCCAAATAATTTGCGCTTCTATTTTCACTAGTTTTTACTAGTAAATTTAAGTGAATATAGTACATTAGTGTGCTTGAATATAGTTAAAGTGTTCTTATCGAAAAAAGTAAGAAACAAAATGCTCATACTTATCATTAATGTATTGAAATATAAATCCAAAAATAAAAGAATGCATTGAAATATAAATCCAAAAATAAAAATAAAAAGCAAGAAATTTATTTTGTAAAAGTAAATTTATAAAACAACACCCTAATATATATATTCCATTCTTTTGCCAAAATTTAAGGGAGGAGACTTATGCAAGATAGTATTAGTAATGATGACATGAGGTGGGCATATCTTGTTAAAGAGGATCAGGATTGGTCACATACAAATTCGCAAAAGAGAAATTTCCTGTCTATAAATTTATTCTCTTACATTCTTAAAAAAAACACTCACCTTCAAAATCGCAAACTGGTTACTTCCCTTTTATTTTATATTGTTGCAAATTTTAGCAACCAGAATTTAGCATATATTTTCACATTGACAATATTTTTTTGGGGCCTTGGGTATTTATATTTAAGGTTTTGGGTATTTGTTGAATTGAGACTGCTACTCATTATTTTGAGTATGTTTTAGATTAAGATTACTCATCGCATTAAATTACAAAAATTTTGGAAGTGAATAAAAATGAAATATTAAAAACAAACAAAAACTAATTTTAGGTTACATGTGCACACTTTACAATAACATGCACTTGTGCATTGTTTAATATAAAACACACCAATTAGAACTTCCATCTTAAACTCTTAAAAGGAGATTTTTTAATTTATTAGTGTGCACTATATAAGAATGATGCAACTAGTGCAATGGCTAATGCATAACACGCCATTCAACTATGTTAGTTTAAAAATACATTTTGAATTTTTTGATATGCATCCATAGATATCATTATATGTTGGATATTGGTGGGGATCATTATAGAAAGCACATTGACCAACCTAGAAATATTTTTAGTTTTCTTATTTTATAATATTTTCCAGTATGCATACTTTTATTGATAGAAGATAGGTCGTTTAAAAAAATTACAAGGACAAGTGTAAGGTAAGCACATTCTAGGAAATGAATGTGGAAAGTTTCAATATAAAAGTATATATCCGAATTATTTATAATTTAAATAATTTATAATTTGAATTATTTATAGGTTTAAATGATATGTATTGATTAATTTATATTATGTTGAGAAAAATGTTAAAAATCTGGATAAGGTTTTTTATATTTTAAAATAGAAAAGAGAATAATTTTTTTTAATGAAAATGTTACATAGGAAAGAATTAAAATATATCAAAAGATGATTGATATTTTAAATTTTAATATAATAATATATTCTTAACTATAATAAATATGTTTTAAATGTTGATTTTGCCTATGTTAAATATAATGTAGAAAATGATATAAAATATTACTATGAAGATAAAATGTATGAAGGATATAAATGTGAGGGAGCGTGATGGTAGTGTGGGGAAGATTTTATAAAGCTAAGGTATATAATGAAAAAAATATATAGATGTTTTTTACTTATAGCATAAAAATTTCAAAATCAGATTTATTTAAATAACAAGCATATCTAGGTGAATGATCAATAAAATCTATGAAATTTTAATAGCAAATCATACAATTAAAAAAAAATTATTATTATTAAACATGTTTTTTTATAATATGTGTATATCAATCTAATTAATGTTTCTATTATATTTAGTTTCATATAAATAATTGATTTCTTTTGAAATTTTGTTGTCATTATTTTTGGAGATTCATAAATTTTCAAAGAATAAACAATATGATATATGAAACATCTTGGTAAAGATATTCAACAAAGTGTACAATTAGATGGACAATGGAATGAAAATAATTAAATAATGGTGTATATGACTATTGACTTGTTTATGTGTAGTCATGCCATTTTGTTTTTATTTTTGTTTTTGTTTTTTTGTTTGTTTTTTTTAATGTTGGTGGAATTGATAGTTCTTGTACTTGCATGACACGGGGTTGATACTCATTGACTTGACTTGTTTATGTGTAGTCATGCCATTTTGTTTTTATTTTTGTTTTTTGTTTGTTTGTTTGTTTTTTTTAAATGTTGGCGGAATCGGTAATCTGATGGTTCTTGTACTTGCATGAGATGGGGTTGATACTCATTGATTGCCACTACCTAGTTGCAACCACACGAACACCAAGCGCGATACAAAGGTAAATCAAGAATTGAACCCATGACCTGCACAATGACACAAAAGAATTAGCAATGCATTCGTTGGACAACAGGCCACACCCCTAACGACATGGTGACGTTTATTATTGTATGTAATAATGATTTTCAATTATATATTGACATATAAATAAATGGAATCTATTCAACAATCAGAAATGACAACAATGCAAAAAAAGTTTTGATCCAAAATTGTGAGAACTTGCCTTTCCCTTATTTAGCATTTCATAATAATTTTAATTAATTTATAATCATCTATTTTAATTAATTTATAATCATCCATAGATGTTTGTTAATCAATATTCATGTACATGAAAAACCTTTTAAACATTTAATTAGCATTAAATTAAGTATGGGCTGTGAATATATGTTAAACTATTAGATAATAATGTAAAAAATGGTAAATAATTAAGTTTTTTTACTTTCCTTATTTGATAGTTCATACAGCACCAAAAAAACTTTTACTTATATATTTTATCATAGTGTATAAAAATAATAAAAACAATATATGGAATGAAGCCAACCAATAATTCGGTGAGAGATAATATAAAAAATTGGTTCAAAAGAATGTTTATGGTTTATGAATCAGTTTTTATTATGATATGTTATTTTGGTCACATTCATATGTATTATATTATAAATGTATATATGCTGAATATATGCTTCTTCGCCTTGCTTTGCGCCAAGAAAAGTGTTGTATGTATGATAAGGATTGGGAGGAAATTATTTCATAGGCAGAATTCACAAACTTGCCTGATTGGCACCGTAAGATAATCATTGAGAGGATGACTACAACTCGCCATGAGACGAAGTTGACCGAGCTTGTACCTACATGGTTTCCTACTATCGTGCCTAGGTCGCCAAGGCGTAAGTCATCTACTTCCACAACGATAGATAAGAAGCAAATGAAGCCTCAGCAAGCACTGGTATGACAATCACTGCAGAAAAACTGACCAAAATCCACTAGAAGGGAAAGATGGATAGGTCCAAATAGCCGACAGAGCCCCTAGACCTGGATCAAGAAAACTTCACGGGGGAGTTGAGGAAATTGATGCAGAAGAGGTTGAGCCAATAACTAGGCTACTGTCATATATTCCACCAAGAAAATCCATGGCTAAAGTACCAAAAGAACCGGATTATGCAAAGTTTATGGTCTCTACACCTTTGCTACTGGAGACTATGCTATTTGAGGGCTAGTTGTTAGCCTGCATACCAAACTTGAAAATGGAGGATTGAAACGTGGGGGACCATGAGATATTTCCACAATTTACACTGAGAAAATACTTGACAAAGGTTTAATATGAAGAGTTGGACATCTCGCGGCTAGAACTAATGAAATGGGTGGCTGGTGTTGGTGCTAGAGGGCTCCTAAAAATGTTATGGGTGCCACACTTCAGTCGCACCACTATTAATGCCATCTCTGTGCGCCAATTGTTGACACGGGTAAACGATGGGTGTATATGGTTGGGAGAACCCATCCGGATCATTAACATGTTGATCCACAAAATAAAATTTCTAACATACCAACGAGTGGAACCTGCAAAGGCATTTGTAGGAAAATCATAGGAGAAGAAGTTGGCGGACGAAATGAAGAGTGATTTTGGTTTAGTGAAGAATTCATGCGTGTATTCCATTCATTTGATCTTAGATGTCGCAATATATTTTTCTACACAGATCTTGGCTGGTAAGATCATGAGGAACTGTCGCACAGATGAAGTATCGGTGCTCATTGTTTCTTTGTCTTCGTAGTGCCCCAAAGGGTTCCAGTATAACTATGCTCAATATTTATGTAAATAATTTTTGGAGGACTACAAAGACGCCCAGGATGAGGACAATGCATTCCAATTTGCTTGGTTGTTGTTATTGATTGCATTGGTGGCCTGGAGGATGCTCGAAGAATTGCAATTCCCTCAATAGGACTCAGACCTACATGAGGTCATGAAGTTCGCTTCACGATGGGCTACCAAAGACTTCACGCAAGTGATGGAGATGAAGATATTTTGGGTCTTGTTTGAGACAGAGTTAAGGATGGTGATCAACCAGTGGCAGAGGTTATCACCAACTTTGCACATGTAGTATGACAAGATTGTAGACTTCAAGGCATATTTCCATAATCTACACATTCGTGTGAAGAAATATTCTTAGGGAATATGGTACAAGTTTCCATATTTAGTCGTTGAAGATGATATTATAGGGGTTGTCAGTAAGTGGCCAAGTGACTAGCTGACCCCCTTTGATGCCGGTGTAGGAACGAGAAAGGATGTTGAAGGTGAAGTTATGCAAACAACAACAATGATAGTAGTAGAAAAGAAGAAGGAAGCATAAAAGGCTTCCACTAAAGAAAAGGCTGTGGCACAAGAAAAGGCCGCACAATAGAAAAACATTGCTGCAAAGGAGAAAGAAGTGGCTTCCAAGGAAAAAGAAGCAGCAAAGGAAAAGACTACGTCGCAGGCCACCATTGACCTTGGTGAGTAAGACCCTGAGAAAGTGAACATGGAAGAAGAGATAGAGGTAGAAGAAGAAGGGGGTGCAAGATTGGAGTCTCCCTTTGTTGTCAAGAAGAGAAGAAAAAGGACTTCCATAGGGTCGTGTAAGAAGCAAAAATAAGATAAATCAGCGGTCACGACACCCTTGGTCCTCATAGAGGGGGACTTTGATGAATTTGGGGATGTGGTATATGATTTAATGATGGAACTTTGGGGCCACTTTGAAGAGCAGTACCAATAGACGCTCGGTAATGTAGAGAAGGGCCTGTGGGAATTGCAGGTCTAAATAAGTCTCCTTTAGGCAAGCATGGGATAGGCGAGCGTGAAGCAAGTGAGCCTAAATCAAGTGAGCGGGTTGACCTCAGATGCAGAACAAACCTTGGATATCCACATAGTACAACTACCAGAGGTATCCCTACGCGTCAATTTAGCAGAAGGCAGGGCACACCTACTACATATGAAGGACTTGAGTCTAAACTTGACCGTGCTTCCTATTCAGACTTTGCACAAGCTACACCAAGGGGTGTCAGATGAGCTTAGGATTCAGGAGCAACACACACTAGTGGTCCTCAATGAGGTAAAAACCAATAACCAACATATATTTGAGGAAAAGGTACAGGCCCTCAAGGAAAAGGAGGAGGTAACGGCATGAAGTTAGCAACTGGAAGCTGTTATTGCACAGGCCTGTAGTGAGCTCCCCAAGCTCCAGAATCCGACCAATGTGGCCTCTGCAAAAAAGATCTAGAAGATAGTTGCCACATTAAAGGTGTCCTAGGTAGAAATTAGTAAAGTCAGGTTTTAGTTGCAACGAGTCATGACTTTGTGTTGGGGGCTTGTTGGGACAGGGTCCCCTGGGGTAAATTTTGTAATAAATTTTGTTATATTTGTAAAGTCTCCACATTTTGAGGAAGTGGAGTGCGAAGGTCTTAGGAGTCAAAGGGGCTTTAGGAAGATCAAATCCCCTTAGATTGTTAGAAGTTAAGATGTTTTGTGACCCACCCATGGTTCGTGAACCATGGTATTGTAAAAGAAGATGCTATAAAAAGGATTCATAGCGAGTCATAGGAAGTCAATCAATAATGGAAGATCAATGTATGGGAAAGTGATCTAAGGCAAAAAATTCTATCTTCTGTACTTAGGCGAAGGGGAAGGCTCCTGCAGCTGTGTGCGTGGAGACCTTGGTAAGTCTGCAACTGATGTCTCTCCTAATCCATTTATGCCTGGAATCATTCCCCCAGGCCTTAACCATCTCAGAGAAGTTCCTCCAGGCCACTATCCTTCTGGTTAGATACCATTCTTCTTTCCACCCACTATATTTTATTCTACACCTTTTATGGCTACATTGAGTTTACCCAACATTATCTTGGTGATCCCTGTCTGGTACATCGATCTTCTCGTAAACACTCCATCCAATCCACTTAAACCTTACCTTGATTTGACCTTAGTCCAACCTATTGTTATTGACCCTACCTTTACTTTAGTTCAACAACAACCTCAAAAGGAACCTACTATTGTTGCCAAATCATTTGGCGAGGGCGAAAAAGCCCAAAACAAGGGAACCAAAGACATTAAGACACCCCCATCAACTCTAACTCCTCGTAAGCCGCCAAAGCCTATTCCTCCATGTTATTTGTGTGATGTTGTTGGTCATGCCACCAATAATTGTCTTGAACCCCATCATGTCATGGATGCGGCATTTGATACCTTCCTTGATTCTAACATTCATGAGGTCCATGTCACAGTACCTGAGTCGACCAAGAAGAACAGATCATTATGTACAAGTCACCCATGTGCTTTGTGTGATAATTATGGACACTATTCTCAGTGTTGTACCTGTATCAAAGATTTCTGTGATACACTTCAACTGATTCGTGAATTAGAGGCCGCTCATAGTGAGTCCATCTCTCCTCTACCTGCAGATTCTGACCTCATTCCTACACCGGAACATGAGGTCTCCCAAACACCCATTATGATCCCTCCACCTAATGTCGAGATGACAGATAGTACCACTCCCATTCTCTACCTTTCTTCATCCATGAGATCGATGCCTTGGAACTCCCTTGATGTCCCCCATTGTGATTATGTTGAACCTTCTTCGATGAACACCCCGGTCTCAACATTGGTAGATATTCCATGACGATGCATATGTGAACCTTGTCTTTCATAAAGATACTTTAGGTAGCTATTCCCCATCATGTGATCCCTCTTCCTCTAGTCTGATCATCTTCCATTCTTATGAATACATCATGGAAGTTATGACCAGCCCTAATTATCCTTGGGATGATATGCACCATCATGCATACTTCCTTCCACAGTAAATCCGTGACCAATGTGTTGTGGAGTCGAAAGACTTCATTCATGGTGAAGTCGATTGGTTTAAAAATCCCATTCCTGTAGTAGATGCTTTTGAAGAAGGAAATATGGCTAAAAGTTCCCCTACCATCAAAATTAACATTTCTAATAAACCAGGGATCAAAGAAAGTATCATCTTGGGGGCACAATGCACCCCAGAAGAAATTGATGATTACACCAAGTTATTCAAGGAATTCTGTGATGTTTTCATGTGATCTTATTCTGAAATGCCCAAACTTGATACTGCCATTATTTAAAATCACATCGACACTTGGCCCGATTCCATACCCGTCCGCCAAAAGCAAAGGCCTATCCATCTTTCCAAACGTGAATCTATTAAAGTTGAAATTGATAAGCTAAAGCAAGTTGGTTTCATCTATCCTATTGAATACACCACACAGGTGTCCAATC
The DNA here is from genome assembly GCA_000404065.3 of Pinus taeda. Lineage (NCBI taxonomy): Eukaryota > Viridiplantae > Streptophyta > Pinopsida > Pinales > Pinaceae > Pinus > Pinus taeda. Next base: position 15,454 of record APFE030981257.1, read on the forward strand.
CTATTCTCATTTTCAAAAAATAAGGCACCATCCATGTCTCCATTGACTTCCACAATCTGAACAAAGCTTGTCCAAAAGACAACTTTCTGATGCCTTCATAGACCAGGTCATTGATGAGCGTGTAGGGTATGAGGTTCTCTCCTTTATGGATGGATTCTCTGGGTATAACTAGATATGTATCTGTTATGCCGATCAGATGAAAACCACTTTCACTACTCCACGAGGAAATTTCACGTACATGGTCATGCCTTTCGGTTTAAAGAATGTTGGGGCCACTTTCTAACATGCAATTTCCTACTTCTTTCTTGACTTGGCTCATATTATCCTTTCATATCTCGATGATTTGACCACTCATTCCAAACTTCGGTCGTAACACATTCATGATTTCCATACCATGTTTCTGCAATGTCATAAGTATAAAATTTGCCTCAATCCCCTTAATTATTTCTTTTTTTGTTCCTACCAGCCAAATTTTGGGCTTCATTGTGTCAAAATACAATATCACTCTTGACCCACTCAAATTTCAAGCCATCCTTGAACTTCCTCCACCCCATACCCTTCACTAGTTATAAAGCCTCCAAGGCAAAACTAACTTCCGTCATCGGTTTGTTCCTGAGTATGCCACCACAACTCATGGGTTCCTTAGACTTCTTCGATCTAACATTCCATTTGTTTGGGATGACCAAGCTTAACAGTCTTTCGATGCCCTCAAACGTGCTCTCATTTCTTCCCCTTTGATTAGTCCACCTAACTTTGAGAGGGATTTCATCTTGTACATTTCCACGTCCAACTATTCGGCTGCTAGGGTCCTTATGCAGGAAGATTCTACAAGCATTGAGAATGTCATATACTATTTCAGTAAGAACCTTAACGGTCCCCTTCTTTCCTATTCCCATGAAGAAAATTTAGCACTGCCTGTCGTGTTCTCTGTTGAGGTTTGTTGTTGCATAAATTGACGTGGATATTTCATTGGATAGTTCGTCACAACATATCTACTAAGTTATAATGAAAATCAAAATGGACACAATGAGGGTTAATTTTTTCTTAGATTTATGGATTCATTAATAAATGTGTTATTCTTATGCATGCCATATATGAAATATGAAAAATAGAGAACATACACAAATACAATCTCTCACAGCTATAATAACACAAGATGTGATTAGGGAAACCTTTACGAGAGAAAACCCAACTAGAAGATGAGATTGCTTTGCTCTCTCTTTCTTTGAATGGAATTGATGCAAGTACAAAGAAGTGAGACCAATGGCCCATTGGGTGCTACAATACACAAACCCTCTATATTGGGTTTATCTATATCCAATCTTAGCTACTCTACTCATCTATGGAAAAAATGCATTTGATTAGAATGTGATCTCTCTTCCTCCTAGTGGTTTGGTAATAACACAACCAGATAGCCTACTAATGGTTAAGTTTGAATCCTTCAACTTTAGTTAACTAGAGATACAATATGGACTCTTCTAGTTTCTCCATCATCATGATCATGTGGCTAGCCCATTTTTCATGAATAATGATGAATGACATGGCATCCTTTTGAATCATGGTGGTCAAAACATGAAGGTCAACTTCTAAGCGGCATAAATTTTGTACAAGGATTTCGATTGAGGTAATTCTCATGCTACTGGAAAGGTGTTTGTGTGTGAAAAAGTGGTATGCGATGTGGTGTTCAAGTGACAAAGTTTCACCCCCAAAAAATTCTATTTTATGCTTCCAGAAGGTTTCAGACCATAATTTGCCAAACAAGGTCCCATCGATAAAAATGGTCCTATGAGATGATTCCTTCAAAATTTCCACTCTGAAAGCATCAATATGTATGAAAAATAATGTAATGATCCAATCCAAATAATTTGCGCTTTTATTTTCACTAATTTTTACTAGTAAATTTAAGTGAATATAATACATTAGTGTGCTTAAATATAGTTAAAGTGTTCTGGATCGAAAAAAGTAAGAAACAAAATGCTCATACTCATCATCAATGTATTAAAATATAAATCCAAAAATAAAAATAAAAAACAAAAAAAATATTTTGTAAAAGTAAGTTTATAAAACAAAACCCTAATATATATATTCCATTCTTTTGCCAAAATTTAAGGGAGGAGACTTATGCAAGAGAGTATTAGTAATGATGACATGAGGTGGGCATATCTTGTTAAAGAGGATCAGGATTGGTCACATACAAATTCGAAAAAGAGAAATTTCATGTCTATAAATTCATTCTCTTACATTCTCAAAAAAGAATAAACTCACCTTCAAAATCGCAAACTGGTTACTTCCCTTTTATTTTATATTGTTGCAAATTTTAGCAACCAGAATTTAGCATATATTTTCACATTGACAGTATTTTTTGGGGCCTTGGGTATTTATATTTAAGGTTTTGGGTATTTGTTGAATTGAGACTGCTCATTATTTTGAGTATGTTTTAGATTAAGATTACTCATCGCATTAAATTACAAAACTTTTGGGAGTGAATAAAAATGAAATATTTTAGGTTGCATGTGCACACTTTACAATAACATGCACTTGTGCATTGTTTAATATAAAACACACCAATTAGAACTTCCATCTTAAACTCTTAAAAGGAGATTTTTAATTTATTAGTGTGCACTATATAAGAATGATGCAACTAGTGCAATGGCTAATGCATAACACGCCATTCAACTATGTTAGTTTAAAAATACATTTTGAATTTTTTGATATGCATCCATAGATATCGTTATATGTTGGATATTGGCGGGGATCATTATAGAAAGCACATTGACCAATCTAAAAAAATTTTTAGTTAAAAATTTAGTATTTAGTTTCTATTTAATATTTTTCAGTATGCATACTTTTTATTGATAGAAGATAGGTCGTTTAAAAAAATTACAAGGACAAGTGTATGGTAAACACATTCTAGGAAATGAATGTGGAAACTTTCCATATAAAAAGTAATAAATTCGAATTATTTATAATTTTAGGCCGATAGGCCTTTCCTTTGAAAGGGACCTTCGTCGTCCCTTTCATTCTCCCGTTTACACGTGGCATCGGGTCCTTCATCCTAGTGTTGACAGCTGGCGTCGCGGCATTTTCCGCAACCACCAATACAGCTGTTGTTTCTCGCAGCTCTGTGTCTGGGTCCTCATCGTGGTCTTCTTCGCGAGCGGCCTGTGTCTGGGTCCTCATCGTGGTCTTCTTCGCGAGCGGCCTCCTGCTTTCCTCTGTCTACATCTTCATAGTCTCCAAGGTGGCCTTCCCCGACACATCGGCGACGTCGCGAGTTCGAGCTTACGGGAAGACCCGGCTGTTCACACTGTACGTGGGGACCGGGGGCGTGGTTGGGCTCTTGCTCCCGCTCGCGTACATCTTCGGCGGTTTCGTGGAGGGCGACAAAAAGGGTGTGGAGGCTGCGGCCCCGCATGTGTATTTGCTCTCGTGCCAGGTCTTCTTGGAGGGTTTGTCTTACGCACTGGAGTTCTCTCTCCCAGGCAGGGCAATGGTGCCGATTTTCTACAACACCAAGCGGATCTTCACCATTCTGGACTGGCTCAGGGCTGATTTCTGGAAACAGACGGCGGATCTGGATTTGCCCTCTTTTTCCTCCTCCTCGGCCGCTGTTCTGTGGCTCCGCTTCGGCTGGGGGCTGGCGGTGGCCAATCTTGTGTTCTGGTCCTTCAATCTCTTCTGCTTTCTCTTCCCCGTGTATCTGCCCAAGGCCTTCAGGATTTATCATCAGAAAAAGACCACCGACGCCATTGCCAAGGAAGAATAGAATAGCAGAGGAATTGGCTTCGGCTCGCTTGGTGTATTTGATCGCTTCCGGGTTTGAACCATTGACCTCTGTACAGTTTTATCTGCCAAATAATAGGCCTCTATTTCGAAATATTACACCTCTGTACAGTTTTCTCCAATACGTGTAGATGTTTTCATTCGTTTTAATGTGTATGGGATCGATATCTAAAGAATAAAATTGTTATATCTTTCAAATTTTCTGTTTCTGTGACTGTTTCTTGGCGGGCTTTTTAGTGGGATAATCGATGTTGAAAATCTCTGCAATATCCTGCGAACTCCATCCTGCTTTTCTCAGAGAATTTGACATCAAATCCGCTTTCAGTAACAGCCCTTCTAAAATTGTCTGACTGTCCAAATATATCTCTTCAGTGTCCGAGGAAGGAGAGGACGAGCCCTGAATCATGTCATTTATATCTTGTTCCTTCCAACCGCCATTTCTGAGCAGAGTTGCCAGCTCCTCTAAGTAGTCTATCAACCATCTCGGCATGCAGAAATTAGAATCACAACCGCCATTATTGCATTCCCCTTCATTGGCTGAATCTAAATCTAAATCAAAATGAGCCTCTGTTTTGGAGTAAGAAAAGAATTGTTCAGGAGATGAGATGTGGGAAGAAGAATTGGACCTCTTTTCGGCCAAATCACTCCAAAATTCTATCCACCTTGGAGACTTCGAGGGCCAAGGGGATGGCACAGCTGCTAAATTGGCGAGTAACTTGTCAGAAAGAATCTTGCCCTGGAACTGGACATTGCATTTAAATTTGGGGGAATTGTAACCGCTACTACCAAGGAACGAGTGCCTGTCAGACACAGAGATGCTCCTCCTGGGCCACTCTGAAAAACTCTTGTTGGTGTAAACAACATCACAACATTTAGCTAAGGAATCCAGATTTCTACCCGATGCCTCAATGCTCCTGCTGGATTTGTCGTCCTCCAATTTGGCAGAAATCTGCTCAAATTCAGCCCCACTGGCTCTCCTCCTGTGAAAACCCACCGACCTATCCCTCCTCAAGCCATCATGGGCATGTCTGAAACTCTCTGAGAAATCCAAGGGCTCATGGAGACCGAAAGCCTCTCTCTCAAAGAAATCACCCAGGTCAAACCCACAGCAAAACACATCGCTCTTATAAACAAAAAACACAGGATTGCCTGCAAGATCGGGAGACGAGGGAATATAGCAATGGCCATACAAGGGAACCAAGAGAGGCACCTTTTTCAAGTTGGCCCTCGTAATTTCAACTGCGTTTTCTGTGTCCCGAGGCCTTTGACCCCAGTGCTTGCACCAGAATCGACCCTGAGCCACCTCATACGAAATCCCAACAATGGGCAGGTTGAGTCTCATGCGCAGCTGCTGAGACCCACCCGACCTCCAATCAGGAAACCCGACTCCCGCAGGAACACCCTGCTGCAAAACAGCCTTTAAATCTGGAGGAAAAGTGAATCCAAAAGCAGCTTCAATCCTCACGAATTCTTCATCTGACAGGCCCTTCTCAATGGGGACTTTGTGCTTGGTCTTCAGATGCTGAATGGCCTTCCCTGCAAAAACAGAGAAGGAATCCAGTCCCTTATGAAGAGGCCCTGTTTTGGTAGGATTGTGGACCTTGTTAGCCCTGGCAGATAACCTCCTCAACCCTGCCACATGGGCTTGGGCATTCATGCTTTTTCAACACCCCAAACTTCTAACCTCTGTGCCTTCCCAATTCCACCATTATAGAAAAACAAATCCTCAGGGAAAAACGAGACCAAAATTCATGTCCGTCTCAGAGCTGCTCCCCAATGGCTAAAAGGGCTGCAAGGGCTGAGATCTGTCTGTACAAGGGTATTTTTGTGTCCTGTTCCGCTGGTAATAGAGGGCCGATTCCTTCTGCAATTTCCAATGGACAAGGCAAATGTTACCAATGGCTCAGGCCATTCTAAACCATAAACGCTCTTTATTGTTGCCCCTTTATCCTTCTTTCCACCTTTAGGATAGGCCTGATACACATACAAATGGCCAAAGTTTGTTAATCTATTACCGAGAAATTATGAATGAAACTTGCATTCATTATTATCCCAAGACCCAAATCATTTCAGCTCAGAAATAAACTTACATCTTTCGAGTGATATGGCAGCTTAAGAATGAAATGTTCGATAGTCAACGCATTCAGTGAGTGACCACTTACGTTAACATCTTGGACAAGTGAATTTTTTTATTCTGAAGATCGATGTTTACAGATTATTATAATGATTAATTATACATAAGGCAAATGGCTGGCATACAGATCAAAAGACAAATTGCTTTGGCATACCCAAAAAACGCTTTCACTCTCATTTGCATTTTACTTGGACTTATTGTTTTCAGCTGGTAGTGCATTGAATTTTGCATTCAGCGAAAGCACTATAATTTGTAGTATGACAAGACTGGTCTCTTCAGTACATACCAGATTGTTTGTTTGTGCCTAGCTTCTTCCAGGACCTTTCCGTGGGAAATTCAATGTGTCCAAGATTTGATCTTCCACGAACGTTTACAGTTTTCAGCTCATGGTGTAATGTATATTGCATTCAGGGAAACAATGGTCTTAATTTTTGTTGGTTTGTTTGTGTGTAAGAATGTCTGATTGCTCTTTTTTGTTGGTTTGTTTGTGTGTAAGAATGTCTGATTCAGGGAAAGAATGGACTTAATTTTTGTTGGTTTGTTTGTGTGTAAGAATGTCTGATTGCTCATCATCATCATGGTCCTTATATGCAGTTTCGGACTCTTCACACAACTAACATTATAGACCTTCACCTCTGTGTTGTAGATGCATAACTGTAAACCATTCCTAATTACAGCAACATATGATAAGCATGGAAAATCAAGAAAATCTCTGGACATTGGAATGGCACATCATATCCTCCAGCTCAAGCTTTCTAATGGTATTTATTAGACGTGGTTTCCTTGAAAATAATTCATATGGTATGCATGGTAATTTCAGTTGTTATTGACAAGACTATTCACTTTGACATTTTGTTTTTTTTCGGATGAGAAAAATACTGGTTTATATTATGTATTTGGACATTTTGTTATTTATAAGTTGTTTGAAAGGAGTTTATATGATGATGATTTTTATTAGCCCAACTGTCATTTTGAATCTCAGCTTCGTTTATATTGATTTACATTATTGATTTACATTAGCTTCCAGTGTTGGTTTTGTGGTTTTCATCCTGGAGATAAAAGTTGTATACTGCAATAGGAATGTCTTATGAATGCTCCCTTTAACTTCAATTAAATTGTCGGATGTTGGTTTTTTAGATGCAACATTTTCTATATACTGCAATAGGAATGTTAGGAATAAAATCTTGGTTATTAAAATAATATATATACCCATAAATAACTTGTGTAGATCTTCAGTGGAGTGACCTTGTACTTGAGCAGTTGAGCGAAAGGTTGAAGGATGGATTTAAATATGAAAAGCAACTAAATACAAGCAGTTGTCTCCAGTTTCTGCAATCTCTGTGTGAGATGTTTAGAATTGGTTCTAATTCTGGTCAGACTGAGTAAACTAGCCCATCGTAACAAAGCTTTCCTGTAAATTTGAATCAGGGCAAGATATTTGAATAACTGCAAAAATGTTTTTATCATTATTAAAAATATGATTTGTGGAATTTCGGAAATTTACTTCATGATGGTTCAGTTTAATCCTTTGTCATTCTTTTTCAGTTCCAGTTCAATGTCAGGGTTATATTTAACAATTTGATGGGAACCGTTCAATGTCTCTTTCCCACTCATAAAAATTTATGTGTCAATTTCGATTACGAACTTCTTTATGAATTGATATGTTTCGTTGGCCAAGCCATAGTTTTTTTTTTTTTAAATATTTATGAAAGAAATGATGCTTGGCTATGGGCATAGTGGTGCTGAGAACTGCTACTAAGTTTTAACAATGACATTTATTTGTTGGCCAAGCCATGGTTTTTTTTTGGAAAAAATACTTATGAAGGAAATGATGCTGAAATGATGCTGACGAAAGAGAATTGGTTTTCATAAGCTCCTAGTCATTAAAAGCTGAATATATTTATACATGTAAATATGTTCTGATAAGTACCTTCCAAGAAGATTCCCCAGAAGAGAAGCTTCAACGTTCTCACAATTATCTCCTTAATTGAAGGCGCCATCTCAGTGAATTTCTGCACAGATTCTGCCATTTCAGATTATTTGTTTGTGCCTATCTTATAAATTTTTCTTCCAGGACCTTTATGTGGGAAATTCAATGTGTCCAAGATTTGATCTTCCAGGAACCTTTACAGTTTTCAGCTCATGCTGTAATGCATATTGCATTCAGGGAAAGAATGGACTTAATTCTTTTTGGTTTGTTTGTCTGTAAAAATGTCTGCTTGCTCTTTTTTGTTTCTTTTCAATTTTAATAGAATTTGTTCAAATGTGACAGAGAAAAACCTTGGCACAACAATCAGACGATGACGATGGCCATCACTAGGAAAGATCTGAAAGACCTTCAAAAACTTGCATGGGAACAAATGGCTGTTGGCTCTAAAAACTCAGGCATTGGATCCAGGATCAGGAAACTGATGGCCTCACTCATAGCATTCATCTGTATCACCTACGTGATGTACTCTGTCAATCTTCTGCTAAGCAGCTATTCTTTTTCGTATTTCACAAATATGAGAAACAACCCTGCATTTTTATTTATTTGAGAATACCTGCTCTGTTTTTTTTTGCCCAATTTTCTGAAGTTGTTTGTGGCATACTGATGGGCAGATTTGCTAACGCAGAAAAAGGTAACAGTTAGAGGGCGTGTGGATCCCCAAAAAAGGATGCAACGAATTAGATTAATGGGTAACAACCAGAAGAGGAGCATCCATCAATTTGAGGGGGCAGGGTTGGAAATTTGAGAATGTAGAGAAAAAGAGAGAAAAGGGGCACATGTGCCTTGTTAACTTCTGGACTACTGAAAATTTGATGAATGCCCTGTACGTTAGGCAATTGTGTCTTCATATTTTGTAATACTTCATTTAACAGTATATGCAGTCCCGGACTACACTTTCCCTGATATTGGAGATTTTGGAGACCTCTATTTACTTTATTACTGACCTTGCACTCTATGCCGCTGGTTAAACCTAGGATTGTAGTGATTTTGTTAGACATTTTTATTGTTTTCGTCATAGATCAGTCATACTGTAACTGAATTTGGCAATTCCAATTTAATAATCCTATCGGCCTCTCTTTGTACCTTTTGGGACAAT
>APFE030981264.1:0-26631 GCA_000404065.3 Pinus taeda
AAGGATAGTTTTGTGAGGTAAGAATAGATTATGTATATTTTTTTTATTGTCACTGACTTTTAAGAGATATTATTTTTTGCAGAGAATGACCGGAATATATATGTATGGACAAAGCATTTACATCCCCCCCATGTTCATGACAGAAATTAGCATTTATTTATTCATTATGTATTTACTCTTGAAAATCTCATAATAAAAAAATTATTTTTTGTTTGAAGAGGCTAAACCCCTTCTCAATGCCCTTGAAAATGAACTATGGTTGTTCTTAAAGGCTTGTGCATCCTCTCTCCTTTTCCACTTCTTATTTTTTAGTATGTAATTTTTAAATGCATTAAAACAACTCTTGTTTTTGTATTCATGTTATTTTATGATTGATGGCATTTTTGTACTATGTGATTGTGTATGGTAATGTTTGATGTTTGAGTTTTATTTAATGTTTGTGTTTACAATGAATATGTATGCCATCAATCACAAACATAGTTCAATATAAATAAAACATTTTTTATTAAATATTTTACATATATAATTAAAAAATGTATAATATCTTTCTTAAGGGAAATTGGTAATTGTTTTATGTATATTATTTTATTTTTCCTTTTTAATCTAATTACAATATTATGTATTATTATAATAATTAAATTTAATTTTAAGGGGTGGTAGGTGTGACACAGGCAAGTTCCCTCTGCAGATAGAGGGAACCCCTCTAGCCCTAGAGTGGGTCTAGTCACCGCAAAGACAATACCAAAGAAAATTTCCTTAGAAAGATGGTGTTATGAAGGCCTATCTTCAGATCGATGTTCGATGAAGTCCTCGTCGTGTCATTCTAGCTCTTGTTCTTCTAATCACTTGTACCTGACAACAACATGTAGAGAAACACCACGAATGTAATAGGAAACAACTAAAAAATCTACTTGAAGAGTCAAGGAACCTCAAGCTATCGATATACAATTTCAACATGCGATATAGGAAACAAGCTATTGATTTGTATTAATATAAATCAAAGTAAAACTTACAACCGAACCTTCATGTCGTAAGTCTCCTCGAAGGTTTCCATCGGTATGTCTCCATAAGCATTTACTTGTGAACCATCTCCCAAGGGAACAAATGACTCTCTCTTCAGTTCGAAAGGTTGATGCTAGAAAGTTCTCAAATCAACTCTCCTCAAACAATATCAAGCCAAAATACATATGAGGCTACTTCCACACTCCAATAACACTCTCTACCTATACTCCACTCTTAGAAACCTGAAACTATCAACTTACATCTAGCTATTATCCAGTTACATCCAAGCTACCTCCAAGCTTGCTCCAAGCTAAGTGATCTCATTCATGGAGGAGACATGTATAGGAGGGAAAGGTTCCATAAGAGATGGGAGGAAGAGCTTATCTCTTAGGGAGGTTGCACAAAAGGTGGAACAACTATCCCAGAGGAGAGAGGCGAGCTCAACTGACCCAACAACTAGCCCTAGGACCGCCCATGAAGCAATTTCGTCTTGAAGTTTCGACGAGTTGTTTATAAAATTTGCCAAATATGGGTCGGAGCGGGTGCAACATAGGGAAAGAAAAAAGACTCCGCTAGGGCTAATGTTAACTCGACCATCTTCGTGGGAGGGATAACTTCTAACCCTTGACGACCTAGAAACTTAGGCAGAAAGGGGTCTGCTTCAGGGATAATGAACTGAGACAGTCTTCCTAAGATTAAAAGGAAGGTTTTGGTTGAGGAATCTCTTTTGTGAGTTATTTGAGCATGTTTTGGATACCACTTTCATTTATTGCAATAACCAAATGTGGGATTCACCTTTCATAGAACCCCATGTTCCACGACCGCTCATAGCATATTGATATCAGGTACCACTTTATCCAGGAAATAATACAATGGGGAGCAATAAGGCTCCATCACATCAGGACTGATGAACAAGTTGCTAACATTTTAACAAAGCCCTTGGGGAAGGCCAAGTTCTTAGCCTTCTGAGAGAGATTTGGAGTCGTGGAAAGGCCCTCCCATGAGGGTCACTCTTGAGTTGGACATTAAGCTTTGGGAGCTCCTAGGGGCATGGGGTACTTCTTTGAGCTATATGAGCACAAGGTGAGTGGTTCAACTTCCCTTATGGAGTATATATACCCAAATATGATTGAGCACAAGGTGAGTGTCCCACCTTCCCCTATGGAGGAAAATATTTGAGAATAGGGTGAGTGGTTCACCTTCCCCTATGGTTGATGTCATATGCATAGGATGAGTGGTTCATCTTCTCCTATGAGTAGGATGAGTGGTTCATCTTCTCCTATGAGTAGGATGAGTGGTTCACCTTCTCCTGTGATTGCCCCAACATACATCATACCCTTACTGTCTGAGACTCTTGGGAAGTACCTCTCATTTGTCCAATGAGATGGGAAAAGTGGTTATCGGCCATATCACTACAGAGTGACGCATGGTATACAGTCATAATCCCTTGTTCTCCTTAATTAAGGGATAATCTCCTTTATTTTAGGAATAACTGTTGGATGACTTCAGAAAGACTTCTAACTTGAATTTATCCAACTAATTAATCCATAATGAATTAATTAATTATTTCCAAGCAGATGGTGAGACTAAATTCGATTTTGATTCACAATTTTAATTCAAGGACAAATTAAAATTGGAATATTCTGGATCCTATTTTTATCATTTCTTGTTGCTAGTTTCAATAGATGGGGTCGAGGATGTCAGTTTGGGCTTCTTTCCCCTATAATGATGGAACTACCTCAAGGGATAATTCCTTCTCCCATGAGAAGAGGATCCACCTCCCATTCATATTTCCTATATAAACCTCCCTTCTTCCTAAACACAAGCTAGTCCTGGTGTTATAGTGGCTGAATTTTGGTTTGAGTAGACAAGCAAGCTATTACTAGTTGTAAGTATCTAGTTGTGCGAGGGAGAAGTGTGTTTTGGTTTGGAGTGAAGCCTAACGGGAAGAGCCTTAAAACTATTGTTGATTGAGGCCATCATGGAATGCTAGTAGAGGTGTGTGGGAACCTGGTCTTGTCAGAGGAGGACTGAAACGTCAAGACAAATGGTTGTAATCTCTCTTTGATATTAATATATGCAACCATTGATAGATTCCTACATGTTTTGTAATATTATATATTCATGGCTTAATGTTTCTTGACTTGTTAAGTAGGTTTAATTACAATTTGTCTATTATTATGTTTGTGTGTTGTTGTCGTATACTTGTTTTAAGAGCTTGACGAAGGAAGCGAGAGATAGCGGAGTGAGCAAGCAAGGACATCATCAAGCATGATAAGCGACCAAGAGGTAGGCCCTCTTGATTGATTCTAACCTAAGGAAATCTTCCATAGAATGTATATGTTGTGGCTAGACCCATTATCGAGCTAGAGGAATTCGTTCATGTCCGCAATTATAATTTTACTTCACCACACCTATAAACATGGGATTAATTTCTCACTCAAGGTAGTGGTAAGGTTGGGGGTAGGAGAACTAACTGCCACAATGGGAACATGGGACTAATCACCCACTCAACGTAATGGTTAGGTTTTTAAGGTTTACTATTGCCTTTGTTTTTTGGTGTTTCAAAAAACCTCGACATGGTATAAGAGCCATGGAAGAGGTTCAATTCCTCGAGTTGCATTTGAGGGGGGACGTTGGAGTGATTGTCACACTAACCTCATTATGAATCGATTAGGTGGAATAACCACCACCTTAGGAACATGGGACTAACCACCCACTAAAGGTAATGGCAAGGGTTTGGAAGTTTACTACTACGTGCAGGTTTTGGGGTAATGGAAAACCTCAACATACATATTTACTTAATACAATTAAATGTGTGTGTGTGTGTGTGTGTGTGTGTGTGTATAAGCCCCAAGGATTAACTCAATTGGTCAAAATCAGTGCCTCGCCATTCGGGAGGTCACAGGGTCCATGCTCCCCGAAGCCCTTGGGGTTAGACCTAGCTAGCGGGCCACGGGGCTAGATTCCCTTTGGGGTCGATCGGCCCAGATTTTTCCGTGGAAGTAACCGCCACCCATTGACCAGGGTGTCGGTGAACCACAACAAAAAAATAAAATATAAAAAACTATATTTAATACAACTAATATCTATATTTTCGTCATATATATATTATAAGCGCACACGCACACAGACACACACACTTACTTTTTCTCTCTATATGCATCTTTACATATTTAATTAATACAAGTAAATTGTTAGATATATCAACAAAATTTCCATCAAAATTTTGATATCCAAAAATAGTTGTAAGGATTACAAGGACTTTGCCTCCCATACACTCATGTTATAATTAATATGAAACATCCTGAACTTTTCATTATATCACAGTGCCATCATATGATATTTAATTAAGGGTTTCCTATACTAGACCTTAATGTTTTTGGAAATTTGAATAGAACTCAACAATCGATATAGAGAAATACAGAGTGAGCCACAACTTTATGGAAAATATCATACATGGCATTACCTTTAAGGATGCTTAACCAATCAATGCCTCAATATTTGTCTTCTTATATGTCTAATCCTTATTTTTGTTTAAGTGAGGGATTATTTTGTTCTAGGAATGAAAAAGATTTTGTTAAAATGAGGTTTGATTGGGGTATAATTAATAATGGAAAAAGATTCTTTAAATCTTGACCACTAAGATACTTATTTTGAATAACTTTCTTTTATGATTGATCTTGATAGGTAAGGTTCTATACATGTTTGTCTCATTTTATTTTAGATAGAAGAAAATTATTATACTTATATATCACAATCCAAGGAAATTTCCATAATAAGAAAGAACGTGTTGTTCATATATTATCATAGAAATGTTGTTACAAGCATTGTGGCTCACTGTTAGACATCTCAACCTTTATATCATCTTCCTATCACACTACTTGATGCATACATCTACCGACAAAATTCTACATTTAGATTCTATCTCTATCAAAATTACCATGAGTCTATCTCTTTGATTCTTATAGCCAACATAGGCTCTCACATAAATAATTGAAATTAATTCCGTCATTGAGATTTCCACCTAAGGTTCATTATGCTTCCTCGAAATGTTCCATACTTGGTTTGCAACAATTATTTTTCATGGTTTCTATTCCGATTCTCTCCTTCATGTTATAACTTTATATCCACATCAACATCAATCCATATTCCATGTTCAAGTGGCTTTACATAATTGCCTTTGCATGTGATCCATTACTCACCTTTTCTTCCTGGAAACAACAATGATATGTACAATCTCCCATCTTGATTCAAGTTATATGATACTATTCTCTAGGATGTAATAAATCTTTGACTTGTTAGCCCTTGATCCACATGTAGCTTTTTCTATCTCAGTTGGTATTGGTGGTACATTATCACAATGCTTTTACACGTCCACTATTAGTCATGTTCAATCTATTCTTCAACATAACTTCTTTCCTTTCACCATTTAGCATTATGTTTCCTTCTTGATACCATCATGGCTTGTCTAATCTCATAATGATTTCTCATCATTTGATGTCACTTTGTAAAATTGGGTTTTCCCTCCAATTACATATCGACATTCCCTTTCCCTTAAGGCATGCATTTATGTAGCTTTACCTAGTTGCCATGAATCACTTTGTTGATGGTCTCTTTTCCCCACTATAATTCCCTCTTATCAAAATCCTTCTTCCACTGGGAGCCCATCGACCCAATGTTCTCTTCCCTAACTCATCTCCAATTAATCTAGACTCGTCTTTTTTCCTTTTCTTATAATGTTTACAATCTTTGTGCTTGTGCAATTAACACACTCTAAACTTTTGTGTTCTCTTCTTCTATTGTTGGTTTGCATCATATCTCTCCTTTGTAAATGAGTAAATGAGACTCTCGTATTCTTTATCTTAATCTATTGGTGCTCCTTCCTTGTTCACATTTCCTCATGTCGTGAAGTCATAAAACAAGACGAGAAAATAGTGTATAACTTGCCAATATCTCTTAATTTTGATAATTTCTAAGGATTTTTAAAGTTTTTAGAGTTTTGGTGATTTTTAAGATGCATGTTTTTATTATATAAAATTTGGGTGAAGCATTTTTAATATGGTTTTTTTGAAGAGAGAGAGAGAGAGAATATATGAATTAAATTTAGTCTCGAATGTTTTCCTTATATTGAAATCTAAATAGTTTTGAACTCCATCCTTCCCAAACTGATTGAATAGACAGAGATTAAGATGTGAGTTGTAATGGTTTAAATTATTTTATCAAAGAGGATGATCAATTATCATATATTCAATGTTGAATCCCAAACTCATTATGAAAAAGGTCTGGTCAAATTTGTTTTGTTTCAAAATATTACTATTGCTAAAAGAAAATCTAGATATAAAAAATTAAAAATAATAATAATAACAACAACATGATATATTTTGAATTTTAAAATACCTTACTCATAATTAATTTAATTCCAAATCCAACTCTTCTAGAGTTGGTAACTTAATTGGTTGGGAGCACTCTCTCATTCTGAGGACAATTCAATTCCAAAAGATAAATTAAAAACTTTTATTGTACTTACCGAAAGTATAATTTTTTATTAAATTATAAATTTCTATAATTAATATAGATAGTATGCTTAAAACATAAAACTAAGCGCAATAAAATAAATAATATTTGATTTTTATGCATCATGCTGATATTATCAACGTTCATCAATTTTTGCAACAACAAAGATCTCACGATTTTCATTGCTGGAAATCAGCAAGCACTTAGCAGGCCAACTTGCAAGGAGAATCCTACACAGAGATAGAGAAGGAGCTGAATCAAAGGAAAATCAAGCAATCTGATCAACAGGACAAGCTTCATTGGGGTCACACGCCTAAAGGTATGTTTACCACGAAGGAAGCACATCATCTACGCTACACTCCCACGCAGGCAAACAAAGACAAACACTGGGATCAAGTATGGAAACCAGGTATATGGCCCAAGGTCTCCACTTTCTTATGGCTGGTAGGCAAACAACGAATTCTAACATGGGACAAGTTGCAAAAACGAGGCTTCATAGGACCTTCAAGATGTCCTAACTGCAACCTCAACGCAGAAACAGTTGTGCATCTAATGGATACCTGTCCTCTTGCTACTCAATTATGGGAGAAAATTGATAACTGCAACAGAAGATCTGGCAGAAGACAAGGAGATATTGCATAAACCATCAGAAACTGGCCAAGGAATCCCTTTCAAAGCTCTCTGTTAAACTCTCTATGGAACGTCATCCCAGGTTTCTCTTACTGGATATTATGGAAAGAGAGAAACAATAGAGTCTTCAACAACTCCAGCAAGCCCATCGATACTCTATGGCTTCTCCTCCAGTACAATCTGCGAGAGACTCTAGCATTAAGACAATGGCTACCTGCGGACCTGTCAGAACTCCCTCAGGAACGCCTCATCTTAAATGCCTGGAACATGGACTTTTCCTCTCCGGTCCAAATCAACCCCTGTTCCCCAGCCAGCTCTGCATCTCCTCTAATCTGGTCTCCCCCTGCTCCCAATTCGTTCAAATTAAAATTTGATGGCGCGACTAAGGGAAACCCAGGACCTGCTGGTTACGGAGGAGTCTTCAGAGATGAAATGGGCACAATCAGACACATTTATCACGGCAATATCGGCATCGACACCAACGATGCAGCGGAGCTGGAAGGAATCTGGAAAGGAATCTGCATAGCAGAGCAAGAAAACTTGTATCCTCTTGAGGTTGAAGGAGACTCTTTCATAATAATAGCAGCGATCATCAGAATCCAGGCAGGCTCCCCAGCTTCTAAACCAGCCACAAGTTGGAGACTACTTAGCAGACTGGAGCAAATGGAGGAAAGGTTGCGGATACCCCGAAGCATCACTTTCAGGCACATAAGGCACACAGCCAACAAAGTGGCAGACAAAATGGCTAACCAAGGGGTCAATCAGCAGATTAACAACTTCTCAAGCCCTCTCAGTGATACAAATGATGAACAACTACAGAAGGAATGCATCGCTCTGGCGCAACATGACTATTCAATCCAGGCAGAGAGGCGCTGATCGGAATGCTAGCAAGATAAGGTTGGAGATGTCAGGCAAAGGATCACTCGCAGGTGCCATTGGTCACTGCCAATGTCCAGCTCCTCTCACTAAGGCTCGAAACTGGCCACGCAAGTCAATGAAGGCGGTCGTCCTATGTTCAATCAGGCCCACTTCTGAGCTGGAGAATGCCCATAGCTGGCAGCGCATTTTTGGTCAGGAAGACAACCTGATACACTCCCTTCCATCAAATGGTCAGTGTAAGCGTCAGGCGCACTCATGGTTCAGCCGAGACACGCGCAAACTGGAGATTGGTTTCCAATCGATCCGAAAACATGCTAATCTAATGCAAATTTGTCATATGAGTATGTCAGAATGCCACGGTATTGGCTAGAAATGTCAAGGCTGCGGCCCTGCTATAAAATACTTTGTTTTTAATATAGAAATAGTCTAATTAAGAAAAAAAAATATTTAAATTTAAATTTAATATAATTTAATCTTTATATAAAATATTTACTTTATAAAAAAATCTTCAATTTCTAATGATCCAAAAAACTTTTTAAATAATATAACAATATTCATTATTTAATAGTTACATGTGTTTATATGCATATATATAAATGATTAAAATAAAATATTTTGTAGTTATATTTATTTTAATGTTTATAAAGATTAATTTATGTACATGTAAGATCTGTTTTCATTGGGTTTGATTTTTTTTAAACCTTGATACAGATTTTAGATTGGCTTAGTAAGTGACGTCATTGTTGGTTTGGGATTGGCCCTTTTCAACCTGTAATTTGATTTTGGTCATTTGATTTGATTTTGGATCGACCCTTTTAAAGCTGTTAAATATCATGGGTCGTTCTTAACACAATTGTTAATGCTTGCTGTGCTCAATTCAATCACTGCCCGGTGCTGTGTTGCTGAAAATTGAAGCGCTTCAATTCTTTAAAACCTATGTCTGCTGTTGCGCTTCAATTCAGAGACAAATCTCTGATACCCGTGGCCGCTACTGCACTTCAATTCAATTCAAATTCTCTGATACCCATGGAAATTGGTTTGCACAACCCAAAAACAGAGGTCTATACGGTGCTTATTAAACAAGGCCATGGAACTTGGCTTGCACTGCCAAAACAAGCAGGTCTGATAATGTATGTATAAAATGCGTAACTTATCTCTTAGAATTTGGGAGGATTAAATAATTGAATCGCATAGATTTCACGGGAATCTCAACTGAATAAAAAAAAATTTTCACATGACGCGACGCAGAGAATTGCATGAAATGTACTTGTACTACTGTGCTAAAATTATTTTATGCGGCATGGTGGACAGGACAATATAAAAATAGTGGTGAGATTTGTCCAATCTTTTGATTCTAAAATCTCTTTCTGTAGATGTTGGATTTCAAATTATGCACTGTTTTGTTTTGTAGCTGTTCAGTTTTTTCTCTCACAAACGAATTGGGTTTTGATTTTAATGATTCGGCAGAATAGTTGGATTCAATAGCCTTTCCTTTCAATATGTTTGACAAAGGACGCACATTCAAACAGTGCACTTATTTTGACGAGATCAGATCCACAGGGGCCGAGTGTTATGAAGGGTTTTTTGGTTTGTTTTTCCAGGATTGAGTAGGAGGGTTTTAATGATTGCACTCTGTTCTTTCGCTGAGAATGAATGAGAAGGTAATCGAATTTATGGTGGAGATGAAGATCCTTCTCTCTTTTCAAGTGAAATGATGAGCGGGCTGAGTGTTATGAAGGGATGACCTAGAAGGACAGTTTCTCCCGTATATGGAGAAGATGAGCAACGTGGAGTGTTATATGGAGAAGATGAGAAGATGTGGAGTGTTACATGGAGCATATGAGCAGTGTGGAGTGGAGGGGGTGGAGCTCGTGCCGGTATTCCCATCCCAAATTTATATATACATATATATATGCCCTACGCCCTACCTGTACTCTAGTGGGACCGACCCCGACCCTGTGCATAGAACAAATTCCGTACAAAAAGCTCAAAGGAAAAGGCATGTCAGCGAGCGAGAGAGCAACAACTTCATCTGATTTTATGGGAATCACAAATCAAAATGTCTGACCTGACCACTGTGTGTTTTCTATATCCTTCCCAGCCGCAGTCCACTCGATCTAGTCATATATCATGCAAATATGGGTATATTTTCTTATTTTTCATCATGTTATACATTAAAAATGGGATAACCCCACCCCAGTGAACTTTATTAGTTTGATTTGATTGTTGTAGGTTTATTTTCAGCTTCTCCACAGGAATGGATGCAAGGAGCAGCCAACTAATTGATGGCATTTAGGATGCTGCTCCTTCCGTGATTGATGGGCTTTAGGATACGCAGGTGTCAATTTTTTTTTGTTTTTGTTTTTCTTTTCAAAGTTTTTGTTAGATAAATCATAAATAAATATTAAATTTAGAAATAGAAATGAAAAAGAAAAAGGATAGTTTTGTGAGGTAAGAATAGATTATGTATATTTTTTTTATTGTCACTGACTTTTAAGAGATATTATTTTTGCAGAGAATGACTGGAATATATATGTATGGACAAAGCATTTACATCTCCCCCATGTTCATGACAGAAATTAGCATTTATTTATTCATTATGTATTTACTCTTGAAAATCTCATAATAAAAAAAATATTTTTTGTTTGAAGAGGCTAAAAAGCCCCTTCTCAATGCCCTTGAAAATGAACTATGGCTGTTCTTAAATGCTTGTGCATCCTCTCTCCTTTTCCATTTCTTAGTTTTTAGTATGTAATTTTTAAATGCATTAAAACAACTCTTGTTTTTGTATTCATGTTATTTTATGATTGATGGCATTTTTGTACTATGTTTGTGATTGTGTATGGTAATGTTTGATGTTTGAGTTTTATTTAATGTTTGTGTTTACAATGAATATGTATGCCATAAATCACAAACATAGTTCAATATAAATAGAACATTTTTTATTTAAATATTTTACATATATAATTAAAAAATGTATAATATCTTTCTTAAGGGAAATTGGAAATTGTTTTATGTATATTATTTTATTTTTCCTTTTTAATCTAATTACAATATTATGTATTATTATAATAGTTTATTATAATAATTCAATTTAATTTTAAGGGGTGGTAGGTGTGACACAGGCAAGTTCCCTCTGTGGACAGAGGCAACCCCTCTAGCCCTAGAGTGGGTCTAGTCACCGCAAAGACAATACCAAAGAAAATTTCCTTAGAAAGATGGTGTTATGAAGGCCTACCTTCAGATCGATGTTCGATGAAGTCCCCGTCGTGTCATTCTAGCTCTTGTTCTTCTAATCACTTGTACCTGAAAACAACATGTAGAGAAACACCACGAATGTAATAGGAAACAACTAAACAATCTACTTGAAGAGTCAAGGAACCTCAAGCTATCGACATACAATTTCAACATGCGATATAGGAAACAAGCTATTGATTTGTATTAATATAAATCAAAGTAAAACTTACAACCGAACCTTCATGTCGTAAGTCTCCTCGAAGGTTTCCATCGGTATGTCTCCGTAAGCATTTACTTGTGAACCATCTCCCAAGGGAACAAATGACTCTCTCTTCAGTTCGAAAGGTTGATGCTAGAAAGTTCTCAAATCAACTCTCCTCAAACAATATCAAGCCAAAATACATATGAGGCTACTTCCACACTCCAATAACACTCTCTACCTCTACTCCACTCTTAGAAACATGAAACTATCAACTCACATCTAGCTATTATCCAGTTACATCCAAGCTACCTCCAAGCTTGCTCCAAGCTAACTGGTCTCATTCATGGAGGAGACATTTATAGGAGGGAAAGGTTCCATAAGAAATGGGAGGAAGAGCTTATCTCTTAGGGAGGTTGTACAAAAGGTATTTCCCGTCGATGGCTCAAATATATTTCCCCTCCCCCATCGCTAGGTACAAAAACCACTATTTGGGTGTCTGCAAAACTATTGGAATTCACAAAATAGTTTTAACACATAGAATATTTGTGGAACAAGTGGTAAAAAAGTGTGGCACATACGTTGCATCAACACCAAGAAGTGGAAAATAAGGCATATAGTCATAGTCTCTAGTCACATGGTGCTTGGGCTAAGTACTCAAGTTCTTATCATAGCACTTGGTCCAATTAGTGTGCACTCAAAAGCATGGGAGAAGAGTGATAAGTAACACAAGTGGCATCCAAGTGGACCATAAAATGATAGGGAAACACATTTGGGGATAGGTGGTAGTGACAGAGAAATGTCATGGCTCAAGGTGATGATGTGGATACACATGGACGCATTGAAGGGTGCCATGTATCACTTGTATATTGTGCTTTTGGGTGATCCAGTGGTTTGGTTCAAAATCACACACGGAACCACCCAAAGAGTGCCATGTGACATGATGATGTCACCATGATGATAGCATGATATCCATAGATTTTTCCCCTTGGATGGTTAAGGACATGGTCGTGTGACATGGTCTTATGGGTCAAGGAAATAAGCCCCCAAGGGAAAAAGTGATTGGAACAATGTCATGTGGCCTTGACCCTATCAAAAAAGTACATGAAAATTTAGTGTAAATAATGGGTTCAACATTGAATTTATTGAAGGTGACAACCCATGATTATTAATTTATGGGGGCTAGTAAACTCCTCATGTTGGTCCTATATAAGCCATTACATCATAAACCATAAACTATAAATACAAATTAAATGGCGATGATGTGCGTGTCACTGAGTTTATTGAGTGCGCATCTAAACCAAATCAAGTATATTAAATACAGAGAACCAAAGCAAGAGAGTTGAGTTTATTTTTATTTTTCTCTCTTTGTGTGACGCGATTACCTTCTCACTTTACCTAAAGAACAAATCATAGGAAGAATGAAGAGTGAAGAGGATGTTTAACTTATATCGTTAAAAAACCAAATGAATTTGGCTGGTGTATATTTGAAATGCATATTGTGAATGAAAATGAGAGGAACTCCAAAAGAAACAATTATGTTAAGTTATTGTTTAAGAGATGTTGGGATAAGAGGTGTGAACCATATTGTAGAGGAAGAAAAAATGACATCAAGAACCAACGAGTATACCATAGGATACAATTGAAAATTCTTATGAAAATGTAGTCTATATTTAGGGAATAATAATTCATATTTGAGATAGAGAATAAGAGCTTCATATAACATGAGAACAAAAATATAAAGTATTACAGGTCTAAGCATATTTGTGTTGCAATAAAATATCTAGTTGTGTGAGAGTTGAATAAGTGACATCATTACAAATAAGTCAAACTGTTTGAATTGAAATAAATCTTATGAGTTTGAGTTTAAAAAAGGATAAAATAGGGATCTATAAGGAAAATCAATGTGGTTCTTCGATATAGGGAGTGGGTGTTTCCCTTATGTTGCTTCCTATAAACTTCAAGGAGTTGGTTCTTCCTTTAGGTTGGTGCGTGTAAAGATAAGGTTGGTACTTGCAAACAATAGGGCTTGGTGGCACTAACAAGTGGGTGATTGTAATTCAAAAGGTGTTGGTGCCTCCTGCGAGTTGGTGCTTGTAGAATAGGGGATGATTGTCTCCTTTTGGTTGGTGCCAGTAAATTTGAAGTAACAGTTGGTTGGAGGTTGCATTTAAATTAGGAAAAAAAGGAATATTTTTGGTTTTATCCCTTTATGGGTTTCCATGTAAATATATGTGTCTCATATGTGTATGATGTATGATCAATTTTGTTGTTGTGTGATTGATTAGTTATAGCAAAATAATATTAAATATTGGAAATTATATAATACTAATTCATCGCGCTCTCAATATTATCCTAGTTTCTAACAATTTGTATCAAATTCGATTCATTCAATAATAGTTTGTGACCACTAGCATTTATATCTCAAGGGATCATGGCTAACTAATATTATCTTTCCCCATTATATGGAATATCATTATTAAATGGATCATATTATGCACTCTAAAAGGAAAGAATAAAATCTATTTAAAGGTTCTTGGGTTGGATGTATGGCTATCCATTGTAAATGGAAAGGAGAATGACTATAATATTGAAGATATGAAGACAATCTTGAATGGGTTGTCTAAATAAAATTCTAACAAGGTAATTTGTTGAGAGAGTGAAAATGAGATATGCAATAAGTTGCAATTCATCTATGATTAATATTCTCACATGGCATTCGAAGTCAAGAAATATTCTTAGAACGAAAAAGTACACATATATTTAAAGAATATCAAATAGCATGATTGATTAAGAGACGACTCTTATAAGAACAAAGCTCGGATCGAAAGGAGGCAACACAAGATATCAGAAAAATGTAAGCAACTTATCAAATACTTCAAATGTGGAGAAATAGGTCACAATGCTACTAATTTATCAAATCTCGAGATAGACAGTAGAGAAGATGGAGAAGGAGCGACATTCGTAGGTAAGTTTGTTTTCTTTTTTAATTGTAGAAGAATAAGTTATCTTTCTTCTAAATGTCTATATGTAATTTTAGAAAATGGTAGTGATAATGAAGAACATGATGTTCAGAGAAAATATTACGAGCTAAATAGAAAAAGTGTTTACTCCTTAGAAGATGATTGCTTGTTAGAAAAAAAGAGAAAGACATACATCTAGTATTTATGAAGAGGGATCTATACTCATGGCTATATAGGATCATCATATTGTTCAAGAAATTAAAGCCAATCAGAAAGAGATATTAGATTCATAAGAAAAAGAAGTTGAAAGTGAAATATACCATAGATTTGAACATGTTAGTTCCCCTAATGAGATAGATGAAGAAGAATATAGAGTAAATCTTGAAGGAGAGTTGATTACTACTCTAGATAAGTTAAAGAAGGCCAAAAGAGAGAACATAAGAATGAAGGAAAAATTGAAAGATTCTGAAAACTAAAGTCATTCTTCTGATAACAATTCAGTGAATCTTTAAAAGGTCCACCTAGAAGAAGCAAAAATAATTGAATAAATCCTATCAAAGAAGCTAAAGCACAAGGAAAATAGTTATGAAAGACTAAAAAATGATAATACATCCTTAAGAAAGGGTCTATCCAAGGAGCATAAGAAAGAAGGACACATATCTAAGGTTCATCCTTCATTATTCTGAAAATAGATTTAGAAGAAGCCAAAAGAATGAAAGAAGTGATGACTAGTTAACTGATTGAAGGAGAAGGTGTTTGTGAGAGATTAAAAGTTGAGATTGTCTCATTGAGAAATGATTTGGAAAATACCAATGAATAGATAAATCAATATCAAATGTTTGATAATAGTACCAACATTTTAAATGATATTCTTAGTAGCCAAAGATCTCCTCTCATCAAGACTGGTCAAGGTCATGAAGAAGAATCATGCACCAACAAGGTTGAAGGAAAAGAACCAATTAACTATGTTAATGAAATCAAAGGACCTAACACCAATATAGATAAGGAAAATATAAATCAACAACATCAAAAGAGGGAAACTTACAATATTTCGAACAACTAAGAAGGTCAATAAAGAATTCAACAAAATCACTATATCCCTCAAAGATAAATCTATTAAAGAAACAACAAACCATATCAAGAAAGAAAAATTGTCAGTAAGTACAATTTTTATTTTTATTTATTTTTTATTCATTTGTACTTTTTTTATGGTAGATGTCATTCGTGTACAATTCTTTTCCATAGAGTTGTCCATTATAAAACCTACCTAGCAGATAATCATGTTAGAAATTAGCCTTATCAGTCGTCAAGAACTAGGGACAACATACTTGAAAATCCCCATAGGTACATTCTTATAAGAAACAATTTATTTCTCCTTTTCTCAATTACATTGAATGTTATAATTGTACAAATTATGGGCACAAAGAAATTGAGTGTAAAAGTGGCAAGATCAGACCTTCTTCTTAGAATAAGAAAAAAAGGAATAATTTTTTTTAGGAAAAGAGGCGTAAAGAAGTAGAAGAGTTTGAATTTGTAATCTATTCTTGAAGTCAAGGAAATACATGGCATCTGGCAAATGGGCATTTAATGCACAAGAAAAGAGATAATAACAATGAAAACAAAGGCACAAATCAAGCTAAGGACCAACAAATTTACATATTCATATTAGCAGTAAAGGAAGCAGGTTAAATGGAGCAATAAATCAACATAGATCTATTTTTTCTCATAAACCCAATTAGAGTAAAATTAAAAAAACAATTGGTAAAATAATGAATTCCTCAAGAAGGCCCTCCTAATGTAACTTTGAAAGGAATAAATCGACTAACTCTCATGAAGGTGGTATTGAGTTACAACTAATTTTTTCCCTTATTGGATGTCCCTGAAGGATTTAAATATGATAATCATGGACACCAAACAAGTGGCCATAGAAGTTTCATGATTAATACACAAAAATGAAACAAGAAGAAAGCACAAGGACATGTGGTCCAGACTTATGCAGGAATGCAACATAATACAGATATAAAAATAAACACAGAGATGCAACATAAATGAAACTTTGTTTAATTAATATCAGAGAACTAAAATATGTTTACATACATAATGGAAATAAACTAGCTTGGGCGATGGTGGCTTATCTCTGAGAAGATATCTGGTAGCTACATGTTCTGAACTATGTTACAATGAGTATCAAAGGCCTATTTATTATTGAGAAACAATGGAAAACCCTAAACATCCAAAAACCTAACCCTAGGAGATGAAGCACCAAAACTATGGTCCCCATTAGGTAAAATTGACACATAAACTTCCTAGGGTCCTAACTTTGGCATACAATCTCTATTTGATATGCACGATACCTAGTTATAAATATATATATCAAAGGAATATAAATTTGACTACAAACATCAATCAAGGTCTCATGTTTTCTCGTTTTCCAAAAAAACATTATTTAGGGCCTCAAAATGACTCTGGAAGTTCAAAGCTTGAAAAACTTCCAAAAATAGTAAATTGTTCTACAATTACGAAAATTGAAAGACATAATGGTATAATGGTGGGGGTCCAAGTGGAATAGGCGGGTGGCCACCAATATCCACTTGGATCATTCCTCCCCCCTTAGGAAGCAATGTACCCCATTATATTGAGAACCTCCATGAGATGGGGAAACTTCATTGAACTTCGTCCCTAGTGAGCCAATTGCCTTGGTGCAAGATTTGGCCAACATTGATAGCCCACTACATTTGGATATTATACTATTGAGTGTTCTTGATCTACGTTTCCATGATCCGATTAGTTGTGGCCTATTCCATGTAGTTTGATTTTATCTTTATTGGTGTGAGTTGTTATGTAATGTCTGGTGTGTCTAGTAATGGTGGAAAATATGGCCGAAGGTGGTCTACATTGAACACTAGGTGTAATCCAAGGAATGGGGGGATTCTCTGCTCAAAAATATTATCTCCAAAAACATTGGTAATGTTTTAAGGCTTGTATCAGAGTGGTATGAGCTTCTAGTGTGCTACAGTAAGGTGTTCTTTCTACAAATGCAACCACACTTTTTCGCGCACCTGAAACTTTCATGGCATCCAATGTTGATCATGTCGTTGCTTTTACTTGGAACTGAACTTCTCCAAGATGTCGTGAACCTACTGGCAGATGTGTTTGATGCATTCAATAAATCTGGTTGCTTTATCAACCTCAGATAGTAAATGTGTGGATTCTGTCTGTGTAGTCGTATGATGCATGACAACATCAATTAAACACAATGGTTGAAATCCTAGACCCACTTGAAAGGGACGTCGACCATTCGAGATATTGAGAGCTTTGTTATAACTATGTTGCACATATGGAAGACTCTCATACCAGGTTCGTGGACGCTTGGAGTTGTACATGCAGAGTATGTGCATTATCATCTTGTTGATTACCTTTGTCTAGCCATCAATCTGGGGATGGAATGCAGTTGACTTGGTGAGCTTGGTGTCCAATAGTGTCAACTTGACTAGAATGTGCTCAGGGTCATTCTATCCTGATATGATATAATGGTCTGCGGGATCCCAAAATGTACCCACACTCATTTAAAGAAGAGTTTGGTAGTGTACTCTACTGTGATACTCTTCTTACATATTGCCAATATAACCATCTTAGGAAATTTGTCCACGACCACAAATACACAATCATTACCATGTTTGGTAGAAGGGAGTCTAGATAGATAGTCCATAGAGTTGGATTCCAAAAGATGGATGGGATTAGGTAGAGGAGTGTACAACCTTGCTTCTTTATGCTTGTCTTGGTAATGGCATAGGTAGTGCAGGATTTGATATATTTCCCAAAATCATGTCAGAGTTTTGGCATATTAAATTACTTGTGTAGTACGACCACAATTTTCTCCACACCAAAGTGTCATATGACCTAACTATAGTGTGCCTCCCAAATCAGCTTGGCATGCTCACTTTATAGAACAAAAAGGTAGCCTAGGTATCATAATAATCTGTCTCGGAGGTGGAATTCAGGAACTTGCTTGCCATCAACTAGCATATGGTGTGTGGAGGTGAACTCTGGATCATTTTTGGATAGTTGCGTCCATCCAAAGGTCTCGTGGCCTCAAGAGTTAAGAACAATAGTCAATGACGCAATTGGGAGATGTCTGAGGTAGTATGCAACATGATTGGTGTTTCCATTTTTATATCTATTGTCAAAGAAGAATTGTTGCAGATATGTAGACCACTTATGATGGAAATTGTTCTACAACTTCCCTTGTGTCTCTATAAACTAAAGAGGTCTATTATCGATGTGGATGATCATCTCATTCTCAAGAATGTAATGGTTCCATTTCCCACAAGCCTGCATGATGGAACACTTCTCTTTATCATATGTGGGCTACTTTCAAATTGTATCAAAAAGTGTCTCACTATGATAGGTCACTTGATTCCCGTGATGGGTCGGGACTGCACCAATAGCATAGTCAAAGGCATCTGTCTCAATTTCAAATAGTTTTTGTAGGTATGGAAATGTGAATACCGATGTATAGGAGAGGTTGTGCTTCAAATAAAAAAACACCTTCTATTGCGACTCTGACTCAAAGGCCAAGCGATATGGGGGAATCCCAACACAAACCTCCAATATAAATTTGCAAGGCCCAAAAAGTTGTGAAACCCTGTTAGAGTGGTTGGGGCTGGCCAATTCCGAATGACTTTAATCTTAGACGGTTCCACATGTGTGCCTCGCTCATCTATGATGTAACCCATATATTGCACCTAGCTCATGCCAAAGATGCATTTATCAAATTTGCCACATAGTTTGTGCTGCCACAGGGTTTGAAGGACCCACCTAATGTGTTGCAAGTGTTCTTCCTAACTCTTGTTGAAGATGAGGATGTCATCTAGATAAACAACCACTAATGAGTTCGTGAAGGTTTGAAAGATGTCATCCATTAGCCTCACAAAAGTATCAGGGGAATTTGTCAACCCGAAGGGCATAACCAACCATTCAAAAAGGCCTTCCTAGGATTTGAATTTGTTCTTCCATACATCTGTGGGATTTATTGGAACATGGTGATAGATAAAATTCAGATCGATCTTGCTGAAATACTTGCCCCCCCTTGAGTTGGTGTAGAAGGTCATCAATTCATGGAATTGGATACGTGTTCCTCACATTGATCTTGTTTAGTGCCTGATAATCAATGCAGAGCCTCTAGGTCCCATTCTTCTTCTGTACAAGTACAATTGAGCTTCCACAAGGCTAGGAACTTATTTGGATGTGCCCTTTTTGTAGAAACTCCTAGATTTTCTGCTTGATCTCTTTATTTTCTAAAATGTTATAATGATATATCGGCATGTTGGATAGAGGTGCTCCAGGAGTTGTATCGATCAAATGCTTGACCTGATAGTGCAAGGGTACCCCTATGGGTGAGGAGAAGATGTCCATGTATTTATCCACAACCTTATCCACTTGCTTCTACTACGTGGGCGAACCCTTCCTGAGGGTCATGGATGTGGCCATGATCTTCCCCTTACTTTGAGAGTGAATGAGAAAGAAAAGAAATTTTCCGATATGGGAGATGAACTTACTACATTGCTTAGCAGAGATCAAAGAGATGATGGTAAGTGGGGCGACCTATGGTATCCTATATAACTTATTAACGAGAGAAATAATAGCAGTGCAAGGCCTTGAAACATACACAACATGACACTTCCATAGTATGGTTGACCTAAGAACATCAGAATGTTAGAGAGGAGAAACATCACGCAATACCTCATCCAAGAAGGGCTTGATGTTATAGGGAAGGTGACACTTCTGGCTATTGTGGAGATCTCATCATTGGTGAAGCCACCTGATGGTGTACAAATGCAGGTGTGGTGTGATTGGTAAGCCCAAATACTTCATGACCTCTTCTGAAATGAGGTTATTTTGGCTTCTATTTTCAATAATGAATTGCAATGATGAATCGTTCACCCACATATGTGAGTGGAAGAGATGTTGCCCCTCCTTTGGATCTTCGAGTTCAATCTTCTAGATCTTGGTGGTGGCAATAGTGGCACTAGGATCTACATCAATAATCTACTTCCCTTTTTCATTTCCCTTGCTGGTTTCGAACTTAGACTGCTTGGCTAGTGACTGCTTGCTTCGACGCTCACTTGTGTTGTGAGTGGGGCTCTTGTGGAACTCACACCACTTTCCTATGTCCTTCTTTCTCTTCGTGGTGTTGTTATTTGATTGCAGGTTCGATGGGTTATCTTGGGTCACTCCACCTTAGCTTTGTCCTTTGTTCTATGGTTTGGGGGCACCTTTCCCTTAATTCGAATTCACAGATCCAAAGTCTCGCTTCTCCTATTTAAACTTTTGCTTGATCTTGACATCATATCGGTGGGCGGTGCCAAGTGAGGAAATGTCTAGGAACTCCATCTCATAGTTGTGCTTTTGCATACAACCCGGTACTTGACTACCAGATGCCACTCAGAATCCTTGATAACCAACTTTGTGCGAAGTGTGTGATAAATATTTGTGAACTTCAGCACATCTTGGTCCCTTCCCTTTTGTAGTGTGGTCCACTTTATGTACTTATCTTTATATCTCCTAATAGGTTAATACTGCTCCTTGATGTTATCTCAGAAAGAGTTCCAAGTGGGTGTTGTTGAAAACAGTCAGGGTTCCCTCTCATCCTTCTACTCACAGTAGGTTTCCCACTAGTTCTTGATGTGGGGGCTAACCTTGAGGAGTGAAAAATTAATATTTTCCCTATTGGAAAATTTGTGAATTGAAAAATACCCTTCCAACAGATTTAACCATCTATCTACGATGTATGCATCTATCTGGCCTTCAAATATGGGAATGTCAAATTACAATTGTAACTTGAAGGGAGTGATGCCACCAGAGTGGCTTTTGGATGAAGATGCGTGACATATGGGCATCTGTCGAAGGATCTGGGAAAATTGTCCATCATTGTGTTCCTCTATCGCTCCAGGGATTCTTCAAGAATTATTTTGAAGGGATATCTTGTTCCCTCGTCTTTCTTTTCTTTCTCCATGGGAGGCCGTCGGGGTTTGTGGGGCTGGTATTGAAAATCTTCAACTAGTTCGAGCCCTAATTCCTTATACCCCATCCTCATTCTAGACATGCAAAGAAAAACAGAGAAAGAGCATACTCCTCTGACACCACTAATTTAGACTTATACAAGAACACAACAAAATACAGATATAAACATAAACACATAGATGCAATAGAAATAAAACTTCATTTCATTACATTCAAAGAACTTAAATATTCTTACATACAAAATGGAAATAAACTAGCTCGGGTCATGCTAGCTTATCTCTGAGAAGATATGTGGCAGCTACATGCCTCTGAAATTTGTTACAATGAGTCTCGAACACCTATTTATTATTGAGAAACAATGGAAAACCCTAAACATCCAAAAACATAACCCTAGGAGATGAAGCGCCAAAACTATGGGCCCTCTTAGGGTAAACTAGTACATCAACTTCTCGGGGTTGTAAATTTGGTATAATATCTCCGTTTGACACAAATGAACCTCACTAGAAATATCTATCCAAGGACTATAACGTTTGACTACAAACGTCAATCATAGAATGATGTTTTCTCATTTTCCAAAAAAACGTCGTGTATGGCCTCAAAATGGCTATGGAAGTTCAACACTTGAAAAACTACCAAAAATAGTAAACTGTGCTACAATTATGACAACTAAAAGAAATAATGGTACAATAGTGGGGGTCCAAGTGGAATAGGTGGGTGGTGACCAATATCCACTTGGATCAACATGGAAAAAGAAAGAATAAATAAAGCAAAAAATGCATTTTACCTCTTTGTAGTGAAGATAAAGAGGACCAATCATATATAGATAATCATTGCTCGAGTCACATAACATGAGACAAATAAAAAGTTATCTTACTCAAGGAAGTCAAAATTACCAGTGCCATTCTCAGAGAAAATACATCAACCAAAATAATGGGAAAAAGGCTAGTTGGCCTTGACAATGAGAAAAGTAAGGCTAAAGAAGTCTTGTTTGTCGAAGGTTTAAACAAAAATGTTTTATGTTTAAGTAAAATGGTTGATAACATAAATGACATCACATTCTCATATAAAGGATGTAAAATGAGGAAGAATTTGGTAAATTGTAGCAACAACAACTAGGACCTCAAACATTGCATACGTCCTTAATAAATGTAAACTGAAAGATTGTAGTATGAGAATGTTATCTCTCTTACCACATCAATTAGAGAAAAGTGAGGGACAAAAACACCTCAAGTAACATAAAGGACATACAAATCATTGATGGTGAGCTACAAGAGAATAATGGTTAGTTGAAAGGTCCACTGGAGATATATTGAGGGTAGTATGTAAATTTCATTTAGCTAGAAAGCAAGATGAACAAGTGAATTGAAGTAAAGATGGTGTGAGAAGGTGGTGTGAATAGTAGATATGGATCCATAATAAGAAAAAGGAAAGAAGGAATATGTCATTTTTTGTCAACAATCAGTGTATATTAGGAGGTCATAGAGAAGAATAGTGAATAAGATCAGGGGGGTCTACAAGATTAGTAGTAGCATGTGTTCAGGGGGAGTTGATTGTTCAACCAAAAAAAAATGAAAAAATTTCAAATCTTATATGTTTTGTATTATTTCAATTTTATAAGTGGCTGACATAATAATGTTAAATAATAATAAGCATAAGTAGCATGTCATGTTAAGGTATGAGAAGAATTTGGATTTTGTAACAACCATTAGTGTGCAATGGCTCCGTTGTACAACAATAGAAATGAAGCTCGGTTAATTGGTACAAAAAGGGAGAG
This sequence comes from Pinus taeda, assembly GCA_000404065.3. Taxonomy (NCBI): domain Eukaryota; kingdom Viridiplantae; phylum Streptophyta; class Pinopsida; order Pinales; family Pinaceae; genus Pinus; species Pinus taeda. The sequence goes on from APFE030981264.1 coordinate 23,225, forward strand.
ATATTGGTATTTGGATCAACCATTGGTGCAATATTATATATCAATTTTGGAGTAGCTTTAATTATGGGTTGGTACAATAGTACAACTCATTTAATCGATACCAAAGAAAAATACTTGTATCGGAAGGAGAGGCAAACATTTTAAGGGAAGAAAAGTGTATTACAATGTACTATGAGATGGAAAATTTTGATGTTTCCTAAGTCTTTCTCTATCTTTATTCAATTGGTATCATTTGATTTAAGTGGTAGCAACAAGTATGTTAAAAAAAATTAATATCAGTAGCCTCTTATATACCTCTGGCATTGAAGCCAAAGGTGGAGAGTAACAATCATCGGAGATGCAATGTGTATTAAGATATTGAGTATAAACAATGAACAAAGGGGTAGAGTTATCGAGAATCAACTCTTCAAAGGAAAAACAAGAGAAAAAAAATGCAATGACTTACACAAACATTTAAAATAGAGATCTCACTAGGGAAATCCAAATTTGGAAAACTAGAAAGATTTTTCAGTATATAATATTACTTTACAATGTTACAATACAATGTGTACATTATGTGGCATCCATTAACCCTATATCTATTAATCATATTTATTTTCTTAATCAGAATTACATTACCATGGACTGCATTAATTATGTGCCATAAAACTACCAAAAGTGAAAATTGTGTGTTGAAAATCGTCAAAAGTGGAGATTAAAAACCATCCGAATATTTTTTAGGGGGGGCTAAGACCCCACAATGACCTCCCATTTCTCATGATGCATACAAATCACATGTGTATCTAATAATTCAAATAATATAACACATACCCAACATTTTCATAATAGTTCCATTCTAATTCCCAATGCATTTCAACTATGAGCCACTAAATCTTTTGATTTCATTATAGGTGTGCTTATTACAAGTATGTTTGAAGTTTTAATAAAAAAAATTCTTACCAATACTATCAATGTTTTTTATATCGAATTTATACATTTACATTTCCATGTTTGTCTCCCATGGATCAACGTCGCTCTCCAAGGGCACCATTAATTAGTGGAAGATGCCATGGGAGTTAAGGTCAATATGGGTGGTTACAAACTCCTATAGAAGCACCTAAGTATTGATGGTTAGTACCCATCACTTAGTTAAAGAAATATTATTCACATTATAACACTTGTTGTTGTCTCCACCTATTGTACACGTATAAGTTTTGGTAAGCTTCATCTTCAACCCTTTTGCTTGTGTCATCTTTCTAGTAAGAAAGAATACTTTTCTCTATGAAGAACAAGATATTCAATGTTAGTTAGACAATGTAATCAAATTAAAAAGGATATGGATTCAAATCATATGATCTTTTGTAATTTCCTTCAATATAGCATTCGTTTTGTTTATGTGGGAATTTCAAATGATTTATTTTTTGTCCCTTGCTCAAATCTCACCTTTAGAGTTACATGGGGAATATCCTAAAATGACATAAAAACATTGATAAATGTGAAAATTGAATTCAAGCATATTTGGGAGTATCTTGTTTGTCCTCTTATTAAAAATATACGAGAATATGCACAAAAATGGAAATCTCTTATTAATATCTGAAAAATTATATCCATATAATGAAGTTATCTAGAAACAAGTTCTCAAACTTGAATGCTTATCCAGATCTCCAAACAATGCTTCTAGTTTGTCCTTAAAGTGCAAACTTGGAAGTTTCACTTGTATACACAAACGTATTTGCATCAGCATGCTTGTATATATTCTCTATTATTTTTGTCATTTTACATGTACAAGGGTGTCATCTCTTCGAAATCAGGACCTCCCTTTATAGTGTTTCTATTCCTTGACAAATATAATATGTCATAGCCTATCGAAAATAAACATAGGACAATGTTATACTCACGAATATTTCATGGTTGGCATAGTATGTAGAGTGAGATAGCCTTTTTCTAAGCTCCTTGGTCATCTCTTTAAGCTCACTTTCTTTTTCTTTAAGCCCTTTAATTGGATTGTGTAATTCTGGATTGAATACAGGCACAAAGCTAAAAGTGACCAAGATTTTTGAAATTTTATCTGAAACAATAGACAGTGAAGTTGAAAATCTTCAAATTTTGAGCAAAAGCTAATAAAATATTGTTACCAATAATCCACAAAGCATAGTTAATTGGTAGATAAAATAAGTTGAGATCATTTTATTAATGTCCAATGAATGACCAAAAAAATATGTCTATGGGGATAAAAGTACAACTAGTGTAATATATAGTGAAAGCACAATAAGAGTGTAATAGTAACTCATAGAGCCATGTTAACAATAGAAGGAAAAGATCTAATCTCTAGAAGTAAAGTTACAAAAGGGTAAAATAATATCCAATGAATGACCAAAAGAATATGTCCATGGGAATAAAAGTACAACTAGTGTAATACATAGTGAAAGCACAGTAAGAGTGTAATAGTAACTCATATAGCCATGTTAACAATAGAAGGAAAAGATCTAATATCCGGAAGTAAAGTTACAAAAGGGTAAAATAATAACTAGAAGAAAGAAGGATGCAAAGAAATAAAATGCATGCATTTAAGCAAAATGTCATTAAGAGTGCTCGAATTAGCCCAAAGGTTTAGCTCAACTGGTTGTTGTCAATGACTTTGGGAATTTGGCTAGATTTATGGTAACACGTGTTTGACTTAAGTAAATGACTTTGGACATTTGGCTAGAATTATGGCAACATGGGGCAGACTTAAGTCAATGACTTGGGGTATTTGGCTAGATTTATGGCAACCTGTGTGAGACTTAAATCTACATGGGTTAGTCACACTGAGCTAAACTAATAGATTTATTAAGGATGCCATCCACAAATGTGGACAAGCACTTCTTGAGTTTCCCAGCGTTTAAATAAACTTGGGTTCTTTTCAGACAGTGAGGCCAACCAATTTTAATTTAGAACTGTATTTCAAGTTGAAAGAGGGGAGATGAGATGGAGGCCAATGTATGAGCTGGAAAGAAAGATTATGCAAGGGATAAGTAGCCAATGTATGAATTGGGAAGAAAGATTGTTCAAGAGATAGAGGCTAATATATTTGTTGAAAGAAGCACTGTAGATATTTATAGAAATTGTGTTCAAATCCTATAAAATTTATTTTAAATTTGAAAAAAATGTAAAAAAATCAATTTCACTATAGATGTAAAAATTCAGAAATTCATTATAAATCAAGGCTGGTAAATAATAATAATTGAAACGATTATTTAATAAAAGAATTGAAAAACACAAAAAAAAAGCTTAAATGGAAAAGAAAAAAAACACTGCTAAAAAGCATGTCAGCTTTCTAATATACTTGCTTTTTTGGGATGGTAGTTAGAAGCAATTTTAAAACTTTCCTTTTTGAATGATGGTGAGAACCAATTTTAAAACTTTCCTTTTTTGGATGATGGTTTGAA
>APFE030981268.1:0-11093 GCA_000404065.3 Pinus taeda
CTTACTCTATTTTCTGATTAATAAAGATAGATGACTACTCTTATGGTTCCATTTCCATTTTTCCTATGAATGATTAATGTAAATTGTATCTTTCCTGACTGATACATAGTTTTTGTTAGTAGATTTTACGTTTGTGTTTGTTCTCTCTTTTCTTGTGCAGGTGTCCGTCCGTGAGGATAGTGGAGGGCTGTGATCGGCTGGAGCGAAGGAGTGAGAGAATCATCTCTTCGACAAACGTAGCGTTGGAATCCAAGTAGGTTTCTTTTACCCACTTGTTAATTACAACTAGGAACCTGCAGTGTAGCATTGTTTGATTGTTGCTAGACCCCCGTTAGGCTAGTAGGGATCGCCTCTATCCGTAGAGGGGATTTACCTCTCCAACACAAATTATTAAATAACAAATGGCATCATGTGAATACATGTTTACAGTTTCACATTTACCTAATAGAATTATGAAATTACCATGCAAACTATTAGATAACAAATGGCATCATGTGAATACATGTGTACCTTTTCATAGTTACTCGATATGATTTTGAAATTAACATGCAAATTATGAAATAACAAATGGAATCATGTCAATAAGTGGGTTTATTAAATGAATGATTGCGTTAGAGCCATAAATTTTAAAAGGAAGAAAATGAGGTCGGCATATATCAACGACATTTACTATTGTGGTTGTGCTAGTTAATAACTAGTAGTGCAACCATATAAATTAAATCGATGGTAAATGAAAATAGGCATCAATCCATAACAAGTGTTGTTGGATGCAGTGGAGTCCCCACCCATTAACTATATATATATATTTATATATATATATATAATATATATATATTATATATATATATATAAAAAAAAGCAAAAGCGTAAAAAAAAAAAAAAAAAAAAAAAAAAAAAAAAAAAAAAAAAAAAAAAAAAAAAAAAAAAAAAAAAAAAAGTGTGTTAATTTTGATACTAGTAGGAACATTAAAATTTAATCTTCAAAATTCTTGTACATAAATTTCATATTTGCAACAAAAAGTAAGCTAAATGATAATGCTACTCCTTATACTAGCGTGTAAAGAAACAACTATCTATAAACATAATAAAAATAAAAACAAAAAACAAAAAATTACAATTTAAAAGTTGACATTAGTCATGTATGTAGTATTAGGCTGCCAGTTTTGGGGATTCTCATTATTTGCAACAAGAACTTTACTAGTGGAAAGGGTTCTAAAATGAATGGAGGGAGGATCATTGAAAGGGTAGTTCAAAGCCTAGTTGGCACTCCAACTCCTTTACACGAGTTTCCATGAATTAGAGTTTGCCTACATAATTAAAAACAAAACATGTAGAATCAAATCTTCCTCCATTATACACCTACTAGAAAAAAATTCAGAATACCCCTATAGAACACCTCACATGCATTAGTTCTTCTGATTTAAGATCACTGTCTCCATTTTGGCGCTCAATAATGAATGAAATCCAATTAGTTTGGGCACCAGGTTCGAGGTGGACTACAATATTCGTCCTAGGATATTGGCAAGGTACACTGATAAAAAGATAAAGTAACAAAATTTTCCAATGTTCCACCCAACGCTTGACATAAAACCTGCATGGGAGAGATCAAGAAACCGGTGGGTAATTAAGTATGTCGTTAAAGACACTATAAATAAATATGACATTGTTGAACAAAGAAAGAGAAGCGAAAAATGGATTAAATGGATTAGAATACGTTGTGTCCGAAGTAGATACCAAAGAATTTAATTTCTATTGTATTTAGTGTCTGCAAGATGGGAGGGATTTAATTTTCTTTTCCACATTTTGTGTACACTTGTAGGATTAAGCATAGATGATGGGTAAAGAACAAAGTAGGAATGGAAAGTCCAGAGGAGGACCAACCAGTGGGTTCAAATTACATGATCCGTACAATTGTAGTTGATAAGAAGGAGAAGGAGATGTGTTAGCTCAACCTTTCAAACAATTTTTTTGATATTGCATGATTCACATGCAGAGAAGATAGTTAGCTTGATCGTTATGGGAGATGAGATGCAGGCTTGAGGCCCATAACCAGTTAGTTATGAGTATTTAGTTGACCATTTTAAAAGAAAAATTATTGAGTCACTTGCTCATGGTTTACTTAACAAAGCACTCATGGGTCTTAAAAATTAAGAAATTGGGATTAAATTGGGAGTGGTGACAAAAGTGATGTTAGTAAGTGTTAATAGATTTTGAAAAATAATTGTGAAAATAGCTTTTTAAGATCGAATTTTGAAAACATTAGTTAATTGTATGTATTAATTGTAATGGTTTCAAAAAATATTTGCAAAACAATAGTGAGACATATATTAATTGTAATTGTTTCCAAAAATTATTGCAAAAAATCAGTGAAACATGTATTATTTGTAACTATTTTTAGAAATCATTGCAAAAAATTAGTGAGACAGTTCTCCACATGGTGACTTCTTAGAGTTAGTTGGGCTAGATGGTGTTAAGGCTTAAATAAGACATCAATTTTTTTGTCCAATCAAGTGTTTACAAAATAATATTCTAATTATAATAAAAAAATACGTTATTTATGTCTAAAGTTTAACATTAGGCTTTTTATAGGTCAAAGCTAAACTTCTAGCCATCAAACTACAAATCGATTGCTAGAGTCCTTCTTGGGTCGGGCCTAACGAGCATTAAAACACTTACTTCATGATACATCTAACATTGCTGGAATGAAAAAATCATAAAAATTAATTCAATTATAAGTTTATTTTCAATTATTGTTATTATTATTATTATTATTATTATTAATTATAAAAATAATTAATATTTAAATTAAACATATATACATTTAAAAAACCATGGAACAAGAATCTTAACTATGGAGATTTACCCCCACTTTACCATGAAGATTTTTAATCTATAAATATGCTTTGCTATAATAACATGGACCAATATCATGGCTTATCAATACCACATGCCCAAAAAACCACAAATCACTTCACATTTGTTCTCATTAATCGATTTAATTAAAAGGGGAAAATGACATTACTTCTTTCGAGATGAACCCCAACCTTTGATTTGAATATACTATTATGAATATTCTAGAATATTTTGTGGAGGTTAAATCCATACCATTCACCTAAGAATTATTGAAAACTAAATTAAAATTCGAAAGCACTATTCCAAAATCGACACACATATTGACATAATTACTTTTGCTAAAATTCGAATTGCTCTCTTTTATTTTGGCATGGGATGTGAGTTTTGTGGATAAACTTTTCATTAATTACATTATAGTGTTTACAATTAAAATGAAGGACTTGTTAAAATGCAATAGCTCATAGTTGTGTTTTGTTTATATGGAACTTATTAAAGTATAATTTTACAATACAATGATTGTCATCATCACTTATTTTATAAGAATTTGTTGCATCTCTTGAATATTGATATATTAAACAATGTTTGTCATTGTCATATTATAAATTGATACAAAATAATAAAATTCTCAATACATTAATCTTGATTTAGATATAATACAAAAAAGTAAATCTAAATATTGAAATCTAAATACATATAGTAGCAATTTGATATTAATATTTTTTTTTATATACTTTTCCAATTGAAATTCTATATTTTGGAATTGAAATTGAAACTTCAAATTTTGAATCCACACTGTCATAATTGAAATTTACATTTTTAGATATAAATTTTTTCAAAATTCACATTTTTAAAAGGTAATATTCACACTTTAAGTCCAATTTCGCAATTTAAAAACAATGATAAATTTCACATTTTTACAATCAAAATTCATAAGTTCTTAGTCTAGATTTTAGGTTACAAGATCAATTTTAACAAAATTGGAAGTCTATAATTAAGTGCCAATGCTATTACTTAATTTGGATTATCAATTGAAACCTTGTTTTACAAAAGATGCTTTTTGATTATTGGAATCAAAGCTAAGCATATTTTATGCTAATTAAGCATATGGTATATTTTCACTCATGGAAACAACTAACATTGTCATTGGTGGCTTGATATAGTATAGTTTTATAGGGATTGATACTAGGTTGAATGAGAGGTACAAAAGTAATGTTCAAGTCACCATAATTGAATCATCTATGAAAATCTTCGAAGATGTAGGTAAAACTTCAAAGAGGTTAATTCACTAGTGTGTTATAGGTAGAGAGCGCACGTTGGACTTGACCTTTTATTTAAAGGTAAAAAATAATGGATTTTTAATGCCAGAAGACAAGTTTTATTAATTGGAAGGGAAATGTCAAAATTGGGTTACTGTTTCCGAAGGTCAAAATAAAGCATGTAATATATGTTGTAAATCTCTTAACTTATTCTAACTCATGCAAAATTCACAAAGAAATCTTGGTGTTTGTTGTCACCCTCTGAAAAATATGTTTTCTGCTACTAAAAGAGGGCAAAAGAGCAGAGAGGTTTGCAGCCATCTTGCAAGCCACATAATCACTTAAAGCTAAATTGGACCCTATCCATTGCATAGTGCTCAAACTTGGCTTTCCAACAATATATGGGACTCCCCAAATGGGCTTCATAATCAAAAGTTAGAGAAAATTGAAGTTTCCCTTTCAAAGCCAGAAAACAAAGAGAAAATGACCAAGGGTAATCTCTCGGCATATTGGAGGTCACAAATCGGAGGTCCTGGCTCATTGCAAATCACATATTGCAAAAGTGGGCAACCTGGAATTCAGCACTTCATGTAGCAGAGCTCCGATATTGGCTATCACACATCGATGATTGCTCATCTGGCGATCCAATGAGTTGGGGAAAGCATATCGGTGATCACAACAACACAAACATATCGTAAGTCAAAAATCGACGATTCTAGAGGTGATCACTACGAAGAAATTGCGGGAAAAGAACGTCGATAGTATTAAATCATCAGGAGGGCTAAAAACAATTTAACAAAGGAAATCAGTTGCAAAACTAGAAGAGGGCTAACCGTTTCTCTCTCCTCGAGGGGGTTGTGCCAGAGCATCATTGGATTCGTTAAATGAAACGTGGTTACACATGATTGGTTCGAATACATGACACTTGGTAGCACATGGTTGGTTCTAATAAGGGGCATAGGGCAGCTGACGTCAGCATTATGTGGCGGTATGGTGGACACATGGCAGGCAAATTCAACATTTTAAGGGGTCATAAGGGTGACACATGTCACCACTCAGAAGGTGACATGTGGTAGAGGATGACGTCACATCGACGATCGACGATCAGAGGATGAGCATTGTCGCTTCTAGTGAAACCTCTGATTGTGATCCACCGATAAAGGGGCTCCGACACATGGGCTAGTCCGCGGTCACATAAAGAGCTAAGGAAGCAAGGGCTAAGTACAAAGGGTGATCAGTGATCCCAAGTTTCACAAGGGTGCACCAAGGACGTGGATAGGAAATCATCAATTTGCTGACTTCCGATATGGTCTATAGAGGAAAATAAAAGAAAAGGAGATGAAATATTTAACAAAGGAAAAGGCCTCATGGGCACAAGTCCAAAGTCTCTAATGTCTTAAGGCTAAGCCCAGGTCATAGGCCCCTGTCATACGAGAAGAAATGCAGAAATGGGATAAACCAAAGGGGGCTAAAGGAGATCGGGACTCGTTGTTTTGTAATGCCTTTAAGAGTAAAAATCACGATGTAGTAAAGTCCCTGTAGTATGGTACATAACTCTAAATGCATATGGGTCTGCAACTGAAGTATTAAATAAAGGTGTGGATGAGTGGTAAATCAATATGGGGGCTCAGGAAGACTTAATTCCTTAGCATGGAGCTCCACTCAGTCATACCAATTCAATCTTTGCCTCTACTCTGTAACAGGCCAACACAGTTGATCACTACCAACTCTAAAGAGTAGTGAAGCCAAACAATTAAGACGAAAGCGACAAGAACCGACCAAGAAGCAGGAAAGGCATATCATGGTAAAGACATGGCCAAATCAGGGAAAATCTTAGAAATGGCATAGGGATACTTCCTCCATCATCATCTAGTTTTCGTTTTCTATTATTTCTATAATTTCTATTTACTATTTATGTCTTGCACTTTAAGTAAGGAATCAAATCCTTATTAGAATCATTGTGGGCAGTAGAGCTATCACGTTGCAAGACATCTAGTCAAATCGGACATCTAGCCCTTGGCTGATATATTTTGTGACTGTTAATTCAAATCCGCCCCTTCTTATAAATAGAGGGAAGAAACAATTAGAAGTGGTTCCAGAATTCTGCACCCGCGGTGTTCCAAATTATGTGATTCCACTTTTGGTTCTACTTGCCTGTTCATGAGGGACTTGAGTGATATCTTGTTAAATGTAATGGAATAGTGATTTAGATTTGAGGATTAATGAAACTATTTTGTTGATTCCTATTAGAGAAATCTGTAGTATGTTTTCTCCTTTGTTTATCACTTAATGTATGTTTTTCTCCCTCTAAAATAGTGTAATGAAGCTACAGGTTTCACCCTTCTTCATGGTTGTATATTTGTTGCTAAGTAGTAACAATACCTATGTTAGCTATAGATTTACTTATGTACATGTAATGTGCACAGATTTACTTAATGTTATTTGGTGATGACTATATCCATGATTAGCACTCCACTATTTATGTCATTCCACCTCTTCAATATTCCATACTTTTTTTGGAACATTGTTGCTTAGGATTCAGTTTTGTTTAAAACCCTATGCATTGAATTCCCCCCTTTCTTTCCTCCTCTTCATGTTACTATAACGCCAATATTAAGGTTGCCTGTTGTTGTGAGTCGACCACCAGAATCAGCCATTTCTCTTTGAGATGAACTAGATCTACCCCTGTGCATTTAGATCCCTGTATGTGTTTGAGTCTACTATAATAAAATACTATTGAACCAAACTTCGTTTATTCTCTTTTTCCAACTACATAACAATTGGAGTGTAGTAGAAAGCCCTACTCATAATATCCAAAGAACTCCTCTCTTAATATGTCCTAGGCACTCGTCTACAATCAACCTAGAGGCTGTCTATAGGAAGCTTTCTATATCTCCTGAAGCACTTGTGCTACAGGTGCTAGAAAAAGCGACAACATCTTTCTAGTGCCGTTTCCAGGGAATGAAACTGAAATACTTTTCCTTGGGTACGACAAATCTTTACATTCCCTATGTTAGGTGAGCAAGGGAAGTGTGGGTTGAAGATCTCTCACCTTGGTGACTCCACTTTTTCAATCTTATGGTAAACATCCTGGGGAACCCACTGTTTATATCTATATTTGACCATCATGGTTGTCAAGCAACCTCATACTTGCTTTGATGCTAAAGAAGTTGAAAATTTCCCTACCTTTGAACTCGAGATCAATTACCTAGGGAGGTTTTCAAAATGTCCCTTCCTGCATTCTTGGCTAACAAATTTGCTCCACTAGATCTTTCTTCTATTGTTGGTTATCCCAATCATGTCCCTTCATTTCATGAATGGAATACCTATTTCCCTAGAGTAAGTCGAAACACATATAAAATACTGGACCATCCCCTTAATAATTTTCATGAATGCATGGAAAAACAGGGTATTATTTTTGAAGACGCGCAAATGAAATTGTTCATGTACTCTTTAGAAGACAATTTTAGAATTTGGTACAAAACAATACCTCGTGGAAACATATCCTCCTTAAAGAGTTTTCATATGGCATTTAATCATTATTGAAAAAGATTATATCCATTGGATTCTCTATTTGAATATTTTCATGCATATTTCAATGATAAAGTTATTCCTGGCGTTAATGACCTCGCTGAAGATGTTTTTGGGGCTCCTCTCCAAGAAAACATATACTCACATAAGAAGCATCACCCAATGATCAAGAATGAGAAGAAGGAGACATCATAGTGCTGCAAATAAACCCTCTAAGATCTCATTTAGCCAAAGTTGATGATTCTCCTTCTTATGATGTATATGAATCTGATGGAGAGTCAAGCGATGCAGAGCCACAACAATCCCATTCATGGGAAGTTGCACAAGAAGAAGATGCCCACCATGAGGTCAACAAAGGGTATCCAATTTACGACACACATCCTTCAAATGGAGAACCAATTCAAGAAGTTGAATTTGAAGTTGATGAAGATTCTCCAATTTATGAATCATATGATTCAGAGGAGGATGATATCGTTGTAGATTGTCAAAGGTATCTATTTACCAGCAAGCAGGGAGAAGGCTTCCAACAACAAATTTTTCAAAAATAACCCAAAGTTGAAGGACTAAGCAGTGTATGTGACTGCCAATTGCAAATAGATTCTTGTCAGGAACCCTCAATAGACCCTCTAGTCTATGACTAAAACAGGGAAAAAGAGTAGATAGGTTGGCATCCATATTCCAAGACATTGAAGCACTCAAAGCTAAATCAGACCCTCTCCATTGAATAGTTCTTGGAATTAGATTTCCAACAGTATATGAACTCGCCAAATAGACTCTGCAATCAAAAGTTAGAACAGATTGAAGTTGCCCTTTGAAAGCCAGAAAACAAAGAGAAAATGACTAAGGGTCAGATCCTGGCATACCTGAGGTCGCAAATTGAAGGTCCCAGCTCATCGCAAATTGTATATCACAATATCAGGAAACATGGCATTCGACGCTTCGTGTAACAAAGCTTCGATATTGGATATCGCACATCTGTGATTGCTAATCAGTGACACTAAGCACAAATCGATGATCGAATGAGTTAGGGAAAGCACATTGGCGATTGGTGATCACAACAACATAAACATATTGAAAGTCGGAATTAGGGATTCTGGAAGTGATCAGTATGAAGAATTTGTGGGAAAAGAATGATGATAGTGTTAATGCGTCGGGAGGGTCGAAAATAATTTAATAAAGGAAATTAGTTGGAAAACCAAAAGAGGGATAACCATTTCTCTCTCCTCGAGGGGGCCACGTGGCAGAACATCATTGTTAAATGAAACGTGGCTACACATGATTGGTTCTGATACATGACACTTGGCAGCACATGGTTGATTCCGATAAGGGACATGGGGCAGCTGATGTCAGCATGATGTGGTGGTATGGTGGACACATGGTAGGTGAATTTAGTGTTTTGAGCGGTCATAAGGGGGCTAAAAAGGGCGACATGTGTCACCACTCACAAGGTGCACATGGCAGAGGATGATGTCACATCGACGATCATCAATTAGAGGATAAGCATTGTCACTCCTAGTGAAACATCTGATTGCGATATGCCGATAAAGGGGCTTTGACAAAGCGGATGGTCCACGGTCACATAAAGAGCTAAGGAACAAAGGGCTAAGCACAAAGGGTGATTGACGATCGCAAGTTTCATGAGGATGCACCAAGGACATGGATAGGAAATCGTATTTGCTGACCTTTGATATTTGGCCAAGCGCGTGGTCTATAGAGGAAAATAAAAGAAAAGGAGCCAAAATATTTAACAAAGGATAAGATTTCTCGGACACGAGTCCAAAGGCTCTAGCGCCTTAGGGCTAATCTCAAGGTCATAGACCCCAAGTCATATGAGAAGAAATGCAAAATGGGGCTAAACCAAAGGGGGTCAAAGGAGATCGGGACTCATTGTTTTGTAATGCCTTTAAGAGTAAAAGTCTCGATGGAGTAAAGTCCTAGTAGTATGGTATAGAAATCTAAATGTGTATGGGTCTGCGGCTGCAATATTAAATGAAGGCATGGAGCAATAGTAAATCATTATGGGGGATCAGGAAGACTTAATGCCTCAGCATGGAGCTCCACTCAGTCATATAATGCAAGACTATTAGGTCAATCTCCACTTCTACTTTGTAACAAGCCAACACAATTGATCGTTACCAACTCTAGAGAGTGGTGAAGCCAAACAGTTAGGGTGAAAGCAACAAGAACCGACCGAGCAGTAGGAAATGCACATCATGGTAAAGATGTGGCTTGATCAGGGGAAATTTCAAAAATGGAATAGGGATACTTCATCCATCATCATCCATTTTTCCTTTTCTTATTATTTATGTATTTTTTGTTTATTTTGTATGTCTTGCACTTTAAAGAAGGAATCAAATCCCGATTAGAAACATTGTGGACAACAGAGCTATCGCATGCCATGACAACTAGTCAAATCAGATAGTTGGCCCGTAGTTGAGATATTTCGTAATTTTTACTTCAAAGCTCCCCCTCTTCTTATAAATAGGGAGAAGAAACACTAAGAAGTCACTTCAGAATTTTGCACCCGTGGTGGTCCAAATTCTTTGATTCCACTTTTGGTTCTACTTGCCTGTTCATGAGGGACTTGAGTGATACCTTGCTAAATGTAATGGACTGGAGATTTGGAATCGAGGATTAATGAAACTATTATGTTGATTTCTATTATAGAAATGTGTAGAATGTTTTCTCCTTTGTTTATTACTTCATGTATGTTTTTCTCCCTTTGAAATAGTGTAATGACGTTGCAGGTTTCACCCTTGTTCATGCTTGTATATTTGTTGCTAAGTAGTAACAGTAGCTGTGTTAGCTACAAATTTACTTATGTTCTTGTAATGTGCACAAATTTACTTAATGTTATTTGGTGATAAATGTATCCATGATTAGTGTTGGATTTTTTTTGTCATTCCACCTTTTCAATCTTCCATACTTCTACCAGAACATTGTTGCTTAGGATTTTGTTTTGTTTACAACCCTATGCATCGAATTCCCTCCTTTCTTTCCTTCTCTTCATGTTACTACAATGCTAATATCAAGGTTTCCTGTTGTTGTGAGTTAGCCCCCATAATCAATCATTTTTCTTTGAGATGAACTAGATCTACCCCCTGTGCATTTAGATCCATGTATGTGTTTGAGTCTACTGTAATGAAAATCTATTAAACCAAGCCCCCTTTATTCTCTTTTTCCAACTACGTCTTAATTGGAGTGCAACATAAATCCCTACTCATAATATCCAAAGCTCTTAAGATGTCTTAGGCACTAGTCTACAATCAACCCAGAGGCTGTCTCTAGGAAGCTTTCTATATCTCTTGAAGCAATTGTGCTACAAGTGCTATAAAAATCTACAACAATGTCGATCTATTGTATTTTTATACCTGGTGAAGACATGTTATATTGTTTTTGGTTCGATCAAAAAATTCACTTTTAATTAGTGTTGAAATTTTTAAACAAATCTAT
>APFE030981270.1:0-16675 GCA_000404065.3 Pinus taeda
AATAAAAAATAAGAATAAAGTGGGCAGGAACCATCATTGTAAAAGAATAAAAATTAAATTAATGGAAGTTTGATTGGTTGTAAAAGAATAAAAATTAAAAGAAGTTCAATTGATTGAAAATGAATAGTAATATGGAACATTTAATTCTGGTTCTACCAAAGGTTAAGAGGGGTCAAATATCTCAAAATGCAAACTTCTTTTTTGTTGCTACAAAACATAAGTAAAGATCTGTATAATATTTATATTTATTCTCTCACACATATATTCTTATTTTGAATTTTATTAAAACTATAATAATACACATAATTACTTATTTTATAATTTTTATAATTCTATTTTTTTTAAATGTAATATGCATAAAATTGTTGAGATAATAGAATTTTTATATGTTTATTAGTTAAATTTATATAAAATTTTGAAATATAATATTTAGAATTATTGGATTTTGATTTAATACGATAAAAACATTTTATAAATAATAATTTGTATTTATAATTATAAATATTATTTATTTATAATTATATGTTACCAACCATTATAGTTTATTTTAATCAGATATGTATATTAATGATTTTTTTCGAAAAAAATTAATTTTTAATGTTTATTAATAAAAACAAAATTATAGTATAATAAAAAATTAATTTGTTTTACTATTTTTAATAATTTTTTTTTTTTGATATAAATTGCTTTATTTTATAATATTTTTTCCCTTTCGAATAAACATTAAATTTTTATACTCAATCACTACGACATCTCTTATATTACATCAACATTTAAATATTTAAATTACAACCTCTCTTCTATGGAATAAATGTTTAAATATTTACAATTAGTTCCAGGTCTTCTACTTATTAGTCCCTGCCTTCAGGCATGGGACTATAGTAATCGATCACGATGGACATAGCATTAATTTAGCTGCTTTTAGCTGCTTTTACTTGCTTTTATTAGCGATAACCCAAGTTCTCAGCAACATATTTATTAGTCGTGTTATTTGGCCTCTTCCCGAGGACCGAAGCTTGACCGAAGCTGAACCGAAGCTAAAACAATAGGTTATCTTCTTTGTTTATGTGATATTTTGAAACTTGTAAATCCTACCGCGTAAATTAATGTTAGTATTAGTTGAGGAAATTAAATGTTAGTTCAAACAGTGAGGAACATGCTGGTATATGTGAACATATAACCATCCACAGTTTCCTGGCTACACCTGGCTACCCCGCTACACCTGGCTTCCCACATGGCTACTTAAACGGTTTACTTAAAGGCTTTTCTCTCCACGCTCCTTCCAGGATAGCCTTCGCACAGTTTCTGTGAAGACAACGGAAGAAGGCCCAACTTGCACCTGCCCAGTTCAAAAGCTTCTTCATGGTAAGGTCTTTGCCCCAGTTGCATCGAGAGCCTGTAATTATTTGCGTCGCTGGTATTCTCTGTAAGCCTCCTCTATAAGCCTGTAAGACCTGTAATTCTCTGCATCATGTATGCCTGTAATTATTTGCGTAGCTGTGTAAGCCTGTAAGACCTGTAATTCTCTGCATCACACAGCCTGTAAGACCTGTAATTCTCTGCATTCTCTGCATCATGTAATTCTCTGTAAGTTGCTGAAACTAAAACTTAATTTCCTGAATTAAATTAGCAATTGTATATTACGCAGTAGCAATGCATTTATAAAATTAGATTCAGAAAGGAGGACTGGGGTCAGTGCACATGCATTTATAAAATTAGATTCAGAAAGGAAAATTAGATTCAGAAAGGAGGACTGGGTCAGTGCACATACCATAGGTAGAAGGGTTGTCGGTTATTTGCGTCGCTGTGTAAGCCTGTAAGACCTGTAATTCTCTGCATCACACAGCATGGAAGACCTGTAATTCTCTGCATCATGTAATTCTCTGTAAGTTGCTGAAACTAAAACTTAATTTCCTGAATTAAATTAGCAATTGTATATTACGCAGTAGCAATGCATTTATAAAATTAGATTCAGAAAGGAGCACTGGGTCAGTGCACATGCATTTATAAAATTAGATTCGGAAAGGAGGACTGGGGTCAGTGCACATACCATAGGTAGAAGGGTTGTCGGTTCTCGGGAGGACACCATTTTTCAATTCCGCCTTTATTTTGTCCATCTCAGAGTTTTCATGCAACCCCAGCCGAGTATTGTAGCTGCATCCGGGCTTGTCGAACCTCATTTTCAGTTCAGTCTCCTTTTCCATCATGTCCCACGGGGTTCGAACTGACAACTTGTTGTCTCTGGATATCCCCCGCGAAGAAGAGCGAAGTCGGTCCATCGTGTCAAGCATCTACCTCATCGTCCTCATTGGCGATAATGGATCGACAAGACCTGTCAAACCCCCAAAATGTTCCCCATCCATCGGTCAGAAGCCAAACTAAATTGTACACATAGTTAAAGCTCAGGCTTGAATTAACATGAACGATTTGGGCGTTTTCTAACTTTTTGGGCGTTTTCACAGATCAAGCTTGCTATTCAAAGAAATCTTCACAAATCCTGGAACAAATTCACAAATTCCTGCCGACTTAGGGACAAACCTCACGTATCCCTACCCAATTAGGAACAAATTCAATTGAAGAATAAAGTTAACCAAAAAAAACCTTCAAAATTATAGGATTATAAACTTACCGAAAGGCGAAATCTCTGTCGCCCTTTCCACGGCCCTAGGCCTCTGTTCAGCAACATTTTTGGTGCTAGTATTTTGCACCTCTATGGCGCCTTCCTTGCTGCTTTCTGCTCTCACAACAGCTGCCTTTAGAC
Source organism: Pinus taeda (assembly GCA_000404065.3). Taxonomy (NCBI): domain Eukaryota; kingdom Viridiplantae; phylum Streptophyta; class Pinopsida; order Pinales; family Pinaceae; genus Pinus; species Pinus taeda. The sequence goes on from APFE030981270.1 coordinate 2,762, forward strand.
GCCGCTGTTTAAAAGAACTCAAACTCACTTTAGACTTCAGCCCGTTACCAGAGGGAACGAAAGCTCCATTTCTGCTGCCTGTCGGAATCGAACAGGCAGAAGCAGTTGCCTGAATGTACAAACTAGAAAGAGTGCAAACCATTATTATTTACAGAACCGAACCTGTGGAAATACAGAATGAAAACACAAATTAATACGAAGTCCACACATTTTCCTAAACCTAGCTTCGCACATAATTCGCAATCGCAGAATTGCAGAAATTTTCTTCGAAATCCGTGGAAGTAGCAGATGTTGAAGACACAGTACCCTACCTTTGAAAGCTTCGCAGTCGTTAACAGACGAAAGCAGGGCAATGCCGCGAATACGAATGCACTAAATGCGGAAAACCAGAAATGTCTGTATAAAACTGCCGAGTGTCAATGGGCTATCTACAGAGAGAGTGTCCTCACGGGAATGAACATAAACTTGGGCGGTTTCCTGGTTTTGATACTATTCATACCCTTGCGCGTTTTCTTGGTTCTTGTACTGGTCATATCCACGAGGATTTTCGGGGTGGATATGTACACCAGTACTCCGGACGGGCACGTGTAATGCATGCAGGGCCACTGAGTGTTCAATTCCAAGAATGTCTGAATGCCCAAACGATATAATTGAATAAAATATTATTTATATTAAATCACTATAACGTTTCCTTGGCATTTTCAGGCTTTCGGCACACTTAACCCGCTCCAGGCCAGACTTCCGAGTCTTCTGCGCAGGTACGGATTTTACAATACCACTTACTTTTGCTTTTTCATGTTTGAATGTTGTATCTGATTTCACCCTTTAATCCTTTCAAGGCTTGTCAGTTTCCTTGACTGCTATCTTCTCCGGAGGTGCCGATTAAGCGACTGTTCATTCCCAGGTAGTACGCATTTTATTTTTTAAGCTTATTTCTTTCTCCTAGATCCGGAAAAGTCTCTGAAAAATACACTGGCCACAAGAAATTAATAGTTCTGATTGGAAATCTGGTCTGCCACCTCCCGTATTGATCCGTGAACACAATATCCTATAACGAAATTGAATTGGCGTATTAATCCAAGAATTGAATCGAACCGCCGAATATTAAAAAAAATCGGTCAATTCGACCAAATTTGGTAACTATGTTTAATGCTGCATTTTTCTCCATGCAATTACCAATGATAATGGTCTGCCGTAACAAGGGTGTCCAATTACAGCAACTTCCGACTCAATTTTATGGTTTCCTTTCGATTCGGGGATTCAGACGATTTGGAACGGATGCTTGACTTTGACTTGGACAAATCGGTCTCCGATTTCTGGATGACATTGCTGGATCTGCTTTTCTGTGATTCGCACATGCTCGCTATAGATATTCCTGTCAAAACCATGCCTCAAATCTCTTATTACGTAAATACTTTAAATGAATTGTTGACATCAGAACAAAGGGCATCTGAGGGACCAACCTTCTCCCGCAGCGAGATTGACATGCAGATCGACGATGTTGGGGCAATTGTTGCGGCACTCGGAAGAACAAAACTTGCTACTAAATTCCGGTTCGTGTATAGAATCGGTGGACATTCCAACAACCATCCGTTCCAAGCCGCACGCATTTATGCACTGTTCGCTTTCTATCCATCCCACCATTTTTTCCACCATCACAAGCGATGACTAATGATGTATAACCAATATTGCTAGTCAAGATTATGATCGTCGCCAATGACGTGTCTATTAAAATCGCTAGTTGTGTAAGTAATGTGAGGTTTTTATGATTAATAATTAAAAGTTACCTGGCATTCAAATTGCAAGGTGTCGTTCATCATTACATCCTTCTCGAGCACACATCTATTACCAGACGAGGAAACAGAGAAGGCGCAGAGTTCCACGGGAAGCTCCTCGCACTTGATAATGGCGCCTGAACAAATACAGTACATCATCCCAACACATTAACTATGTGACGCCTCTATGATTAATTCACTGACTATTAAAAAACAAAGTAACGCCGGCAAGACCTCTATGATTAATGCAATGACTATTGTAAACAGCGAGTAAATGATATAACAAAGAGTAACGGATCAAGAACAAGCCATAGATAAATCAAAGAACGCACTCTGTACTGCATGCACGGTAATCGCAATTAATATGATGAAGAGGGCAACATGTATGGGCTCGGTGACGGCCATGTCTACTCAGAAACGACGCACTGCCTCTGAGATCTGTTGTGAAAAAACAACCCAATCAGCTGAGCTCTTTATCGTCAGTGAGTTTGTAGGCGTGGCTGAGAATGAGAATAAAATGATGTATTTATTGTACCGTGAGGCCGTGGTGCCCCCTACAAGAAATAACTGAAAGTGTTAGTAGCGGGGAAGAGGGTTTCAAAGTTGGCAATTAGCGAACAGTAGCTCCAATGGATATCCACTCAAATCTTATCACATATCAAAAACATTAATGCAGACAATATTAATGGCTATCCTCTATGTCAAAAGAATCTGCATGAAAGATTATTATATACCATTTTTAATGGTTTATCTGCAATGCATACAAACGGTTTATCCAGCGCAAAGGAGATCATGCTAATGGATAGCAACGCAGCCGATTAACAATCTGGACTGCCATGCATATATCCACGGGGTTGGAGTCTAGGCGCTATGCAAGGGAAGCCATAGGGGCTCGAGTGAACATGCAGACACTTCAGATAATCATGCAGGCAATAAAGCAAAACAATGGATTTTTCTGGTTCGCTGGTCCATGAGACAATGGCTGGGACCTCCACGTAAACCAATAAAAACGTGCCAAGGTTATCAACGCTCCAATGGATATCCACGCAAATCTTATCACATATCAAAAACATTAATGCAGACAATATTAATGGCTATCCTCTATGTCAAAAGAATCTGCATGAAAGATTATTATATACCATTTTTAATGGTTTATCTGCCATGCATACAAACGGTTTATCCAACGCAAAGGAGATCATGCTAATGGATAGCAACGCAGCGGATTAACAATCTGGACTACCATGCATATATCCACTGGGTTGGAGTCTAGGCCCTATGCAAGGGAAGCCATGAGGCTCCAGTGAACATTCAGACACTTCAGATAATCATGCAGGCAATAAAGCAAAACAATGGCTTTTTCAGATAATCATGCAGGCAATAAAGCAAAACAATGGCTTGCATATATCCACGGGGTTGGAGTCTAGGGGCTATGCAAGGGAAGCCATGAGGCTCCAGTGAACATGCAGACACTTCAGATAATCATGCAGGCAATAAAGCAAAACAATGGCTTTTTCAGATAATCTTGCAGGCAATAAAGCAGACAATGGCTGCTGGCTTGCTAAAGGCAGGGACTAGCTGCCACGCAGCCTGCCTTGTTAAATTGTAAACTAAATCTAAAATTTATAAATCTACCAGTAATATCTTATATCACTTTAAACAAATTTATCGTAATATGTGTTCCCAATGAGTAGACTCCCAATAAAAAACATGGCATATCTTTATGCCCCTTCTGGTATGAATTATGTAATCTTCCCTTAGGAATATTTATTAAAAAGAAAATTATATGAATATTAATTAAAAGTTGAAACATCAAGGATATTCTAACTTCATTTTATTAAATAATCCATTACACCTTTTTGTGAAAAAAGAACCTGAACTTAAGTGCTATGAATTATTTGTCTGCACTTTCTTTTTATGGACGAGATTCAATGTTTACTAACAAACTTTTTTCTTTCACATTTTATAAATGCAACCTGAATTATTTTGGACGTGCCATGATGTTGCATGATATAAAATTATTTATATCAATTTCTTATAATGTTCACTAAGAGTTACATTAATGAGTGCACCCCTCGAAAGATAAGGATTGAGATTCTTTCGAGAAATAAAGTATTTTCACTTTGCTTTACTCGTGTAAATGTACCTTCACGTATATTGGTCAAATGACCAGGAAATCTTAATTGCAAATGGTCAACCAAGTTGGATTAAACTGCACCCACCAACGAGACTGACTCAACGAACAGTTGGTTCTGGAAAGAACTATTTTTTCTAAGAACCATTAGGACTTATTGTAAACGGTGGTAATGATATATAGCATGCACTATCATGTATCAGGGAATAAACCGTCAACTTCAACGATACTTGTTACCTATAATGGTATACCATTGGTTTCCAAGAGAATTATAGGAAAGAAATTGAGTGGTTGCAGTTTTATTATCAATAATTTGCTAAATTCGGTACTTTAGTTTTTCGGAATTTATTTTTAATTAGCTTTAAATTAGTAATAATTAATTTTAAAATTGATTAAAAGTGATTTAAGGAAAATATGAAGATAGAAGTTTAGGTTATATTTGGTATTTTTATTTATTATAATTTAAATTTTATAATAAATTTAGTTAGGTTGTTTATTTGGATGTTATATAGGAAAGTTGTTATCATTTAATTTTTTCTTATAATGTATTTTTTACTATAAATTAATTAAGACTGGTAAGGTATATGAAATTTTATTATTGCTAATGTTTTAAAGGCCAAATAATATTTTCAAATATTTTAAAAGTTGCTATAGTTTTTATTTAGATTGAATTCTTACTTATAATGTGTGTTTATTTTAGTTGGCAAGATATAAGCAATATCACTCTTACTTAAGTGTTTTAGCATGAAACAAGATGCTTCAAATATTTAAACTCAAGGGATTTGTTGAACATATTATCACTAATGCTGTTGGGGATTTAGATATCTCTATGCTAAAAATTTCCCAATTCAAATCCCTCAAAGTGAGTGAAATTATTGTACATCCACTATTTTACTATATCTTTGAAGAATATAAGGAAGAATTCATACAGAGAAATCAAATATAATAAAAATTGTAAACAAATATAATTATTCAACATTCTCATTTAGAAAAAGAATGATATACTTTCGTATATGAGTTATGATAAGGAAAGAACGGAGGTACATTTTACAACCTAATATGAAATAATTGTATAATATATATGCCTAAAGCTAAAGCGATGAATCATATCAACCATTATAATGTAATGTTAAAGAAAAAAATCATATATAAGTTGTTTTCATGGATTTAATTGCTCAAAAGGCTAATTTAAAGGATTTGATTTACCATGATCAAGTCATAATCATCAAGAAGTAGAAGTATTAATCTACCTAGGTTGCCTAGATTTATGCATATATGTTGTTAGCCAATAACAAGTATCATGTACACCATTCACACAATAAAAATTATCTTATACACCATTCACACAATGCAAGGAAACATTGGGAGGGTTTTCTCCACCAAGTTATCCATACTTGTAATTGTATGTACAAAATAAATGATTGTAATTTGACATATCTTATTAGTATGATTTTCTTTATTAGATACATGTTTTTGATATCCCTATGAAGCTAGTATTCAATATTGAAAATATTACACTAAGTATCATTTCTAAAATGTACATAAGTATTTGGGATTTCTCTAATAAAATATCCCATGGAAGTGTGCATGTGTGTGAGAAAGATAAATTTTAAGAAAAAAAATCAATGCAGATATATACATATGTCATTTTGAGTTGATATTGACTCATATATATCTAAAAATGTGCAATTCAAAATTTTTATCCTTCTCCGTGCTTAATAAGTTTGGATTTAAAATGAATATATTTAAGCATAAAAGAGTAAATTAAAATGTCATTTATGCAAATTATATTCAAAATTTAATACTATTTTATAGTCATAAAAATAACTATAAATATATTAAAAGCAAATTATATTACCTTATTATATATAATATGGTAAATAATATAAATGTATATCAAAATATTTTTTAAGTTAAAAAAACAGAGAAAATACGTTAAATGTACGACTAGTCAAGATTTACACATTGAGAAATTTGTCTATCAAAATTTCAAAGTAGGATTTGTCTCCAAAAAGAATATTAAAAAAAATATTTAAATGATCTGATCATATTTATTGATTTGGATATGGAACAAAGTATGCAGAATTTGTTTCATTATACCATTCCTTCACAATAATTGAAGATTGTCCTTAGTTAAAGTAAATCTTCATGATCCATAATGTTCAAATGAGATTATAAGGATAAATACAAAAATTTGAGAGACCTCCAAATTAATTCAATATAATATGAAATGAGGATGAATAATCTTATAATGGAATTATCTTTGTGCATACATAGGTGGGCCTCTAGATCATGACTTGCAAAACAAGTAAGATGAAAAACCCTTTAACATTATTTCATAGAAACTTAAATATTAATATTTTTTCCTAGAATTTGAAGCTAGGAAATGAGATGATGGCCATAGATAAGAGAAAGTTCAAAGTAAACATACATCAAGAAGAGATAAAAGCAAAATCCTTCCCACAGGTAATGTTTGAGTGTTGGAGGGAGCAATCATATAAAGAAATCTAGAACTGAGATACAAGAGCCATGGATTTAAACCCAAAACCTTATCCTCAAACAATAAACATTGGAACAACGATATACATATATATAAAAAATTAGGTATAAAAACAACCAAATTCTTTGCAATGACAAGAATCTAGTGAAGAACATCGAACACAAATACAGAGGAAACAAAAATCATCAAGAGAAATAACATTGAGCATATATATATTTGTCTATCATCCTCATATTTGGATGAAAATATACTAGACATTATACCACATATCTAAGAATGAATTAAAATCATGGCCTCAATACTTCCTATACTTTCCACCTTGGAAATGTGTGAGGGTGTTCTGGGTATCATTGAGTTTATTGTTGTATCTTGATGGATGATATTACACATGAGGGACACACGGTATGATATGAATGAGTTACTTATCGTTAAATTAACACAAGAGAATCATGGAATCACTTTGGTAATTTGAACACAATTTTCCTAAATCACCCCCATCTTTAGTTTTAGATCTTTATTGGCTATCGATTCAACTAGGTGATTATGACTTTATAGAGCATGAAATAAGATAATGTATTGAAGTTTCTAAGTGTCAGAATGCACATTAGTTGGGGTTGAGGAAAGTCTATCATGGGCTGCACCTTTCAAAATCATTGAGCTAACGATTGTATTGGAATCTCCCAAGGAAAATATGCATTATATTAGTTTTTCCACCACTAACATTAACCACTATCGTACACAGTAGGCTTCAGGCTGGTTGTTAGATATGTTCCTAAGCCCCAAGCATAAAATAGTTTCCTTTTGCCTATGGGATTAGAGAGGACGTCATGGTCCTGCAATCCCTTAAAAAAATAATCTTTTTATTAACATATGAGACAATTAACATTCTTGATCATAGACCGACACATAAAGTACTAGAATGTGAGTATGTAAAGATGGAACTTGGTGCACGAACTTTAAAACATTGACGGGTGTGTGTGTGGTGGTGAGTTAGTAAAAATGATGTAGAGATTTCACAACATTTATCTTGGACCTTATTCACAGATGAGAGATTACTAGGGATGCTAATTATTAAACCTTACTTTGATGGGAGATAACTAGGGGTGCTAAAATGAGCAGTAAATCTTATCTGAGGTGAGATTGCATGACTCTGTTCATTATAACAAAAACTGTACACTGTACTATGGATTAAATAACATTGGAGTGCAGCATATTCTGTTAGAAATAAAACATAAAAGAAAATAACAGTATTGAAATATAAAAGGAATGGCGATGAATTAAATCGCTATTTATTATCTACTTATTTGATATCAAGTACTGTACATTGGAATTAACCGTGAGGAGTTTCTCATATTTAGAGAAATCCTGCAGACTATTTAGAAACAATATAAATTTAGGAAATTAAATTATCAGTGTAGAGCAGACAGTTGCTCGAAGAGGAATACCCATGAATCTGAACAGTAGAACCGAGAAATGTGCTAGTAAGTTTCAAATGAGTAAAGGACCCGCGGAACAGTTCAGAGGAAATACAACAAAAAGCCTTTGCCCTTGTATCGAGTGAATCATAGAAAGGGACGCAAATGGTTCTGCAACAAATAAAGGGTTTAGGTAGACACCTCGGGCCAAGTTCCAGAAAGAGATTCCGGGAAATCTTTCGAGACAACGGGGTGTTTTCGGGTTGCCGAAGGTATCCAAAATGGAAGGCTTGGAAAACCGAGGTAGTGTTTCTCTTACCATAGTAAACTCAGGTAGAACAGCAGGAATTTAGTAGAGCATATAAGTAAGGGTATTCAAACCAAGGTCAAGGGTTCATGTAAATGTCGGAGCCGATAGAAAACCATGGCTAAAACCCTACATAGGAAGAGAACCTGTTTGATAGTAAACCTTAAAACTGGAAATGGAGTACCGGCTCCGTGGTGAACTGGAAAAGAAAAGAAAAATGGAAGAGGTGAAAATGTCAAGTTCCAAGCAATGAAATTCTATTTGCAAGAGGAAGAGCGTGCTGGACTCAGTAAATAAAATCTAGAAACTGAACAGCAATTGAACACGAGACCTAGTGGGCCAACAACATCCACTTAAATAATTTCAAATCTGTTAAAAAAAACAAAACCAATGTATCTAATGCTAAAACCATTCTGTAAAAAGAAATATTGAAGAAAAATCGACATGATAAGCGACACAATCATGTATATACCAGAGAAAGGAGATTTATATATAACAGTCTTTCTAATTGATCAAAGACAAAAAACCTAGAACTGGGTATACCCATACATGAAGAAATTAACAAACGTTCAGTGTATAAAGTGGATAGCTGGCTGAAATAGCTATAGTATATAATAGACCAACCCCTCTGTTCAAACCCAAAATCATGTCGACACAAATACATTTAACTGTAAATACAAGTTTCAACCGATAAACTTCGGGGAGATTCACAATAATAATCACCTCTGGCTTGCACATATAGTTACAGCAAATAGAAAACCCAACAAAAAAGGTGTTGTCCCTCCTTAAGATGCGGCTCGTGACCAAAAGGCCCGGCGCTCTGAGGAGTCCGAGAACCATGGCATGCTGAACGTTTCCGCACTCTTCTGAACAGCGACTTACCGGAAACAGGAAGTTCCCTTGCCCTAGAGTCGATGCCCTTCAAAATTAGTTGAACCGATTCGAAGTCCCATGTGTCTGCGTAGTATAGCAAATACATGCAGGTGGTTAATGAACCTGCGAGGGTTTGAAAATATTACAGTCAAATAATAATCAAATTGAAAACGACAAACCTAACTAGAAACATAATCCTTCACCTGTGATGCCATCGCCATCGTCAACCATGGAGCCGGCCCGAACAGGGTTCCTGCCCTCAACAACTATGCGGAAGTAGTGACCGCACCAGAGCAATCTCCCGCAAAGAAAATTGCAAACAAATGAGGTCGTGCTCACTGCTATTGGGGTTGATAAAAATCTGAACAAAGTCTCCACCGTTAGATCATGATGGAGTAGGTGTCACCGTAGATCCGGATGTGGATCCCGAGTTGAACTGGTGAGACCGGACGATCCACCAGGTCACACACATGTCAACGCAGAGAAAAGTAATTAGTATATCTATCCAACTGGTTCGCGTTATGGTAAGGCGGCTTCATAACCGAAGCCTTAGCATAAAGACAACTGTGCAAATGTAATAAATCAAATCATTCTCTAGAAATTATCTGCACTTATAATTCCCATTTAATCCGTAGACATGATTATAATCTGGGTAGTACTGTAACCGGCAGGATAATATAACAAGTGAATTATGATAATAATTTAATTAATTAATTTTTTTTTTTTTTTTTTTTTTTTTTCTTATGGCGGGGATATTACAAGTGGTATGAGAGCCAAGTTTTCAAAAAGTGTTGCCTCTGGGAGATAAAGGGTTGAAATAGATTATTTTTATGTTATCTCCATAAATCTAAAAAAAAAATTAATTTTTGTAATATAATTTTGTTGTGCTAATTATTTCCTCTAACCAGGTTCTTAAGAAGAAATAGGAGATAGTTAAAATGAGAAGGGAAGGCAGCGGACCCCATGGGTTCATAGCTGGTTAGGGATCCACCATAAGCCCTGGAAGAAACCTAGAGTTATGGGTACAGATTGGGGAAGAGACTCGAAATACGAATCATGCAATACTGGAAACAGTACAAGAACTGAGGAATGAAATAGCACGATTACGAGAGGATAATGCTAGAATAATCATGGAACAGGAAAGAATTTTAAAGAGTCTATCAGACAAGCAGAACCAGCAATTTCCAAATCCTAGTGTTGAACAACAAAGAGGGTCGGAAGAACAAAACCTCCATACAGAGCCGGAAAGATCGAAAGGAAGGAATGAAGAACAAGAGGAACGATCTGATAATGCCTTCGAGTAGCAGACATCAAAGAGGCAGCGGATCAAATTGCAAGGTGAGTTTCACAAAATCAAACCACTGCATTTTGACAGAGAACAAGAGGAGGCAGCGGAGGCATGGTTAATCAATATGAACAAATATTTTCAGCTGTACGAATATGATCATAACCTCAAGGCACGCTTAGCTATCTTCCAATTACAAGGGAAAGCCACTTTATGGTGGGAAGAAGTTAAAATAGTGAGAGGTGTAAATGAGCAGAATATTACCTGGGACAAATTTCAGAAATATTTTAAAGAAAGGTACCTGACAATGGTTTTATGATGAAAAAGCAAGAGAATTTCATGACTTGCGTCTGGGGCAGCAGACCATGGATGAATTTATCACTCGCTTCACCTCGTTACTGCGCTATATACCTTATATTAAGGAAGAGAAGGCTAAAGTGCGAAGATTTATCAGCAGTTTACCCCTATATATGAGAGAAAGGATTGAATTTGACAATCCGAAGACTATGGACAAAGTTATACGTAAGGTGAGAATTTGTTATCAGCAAACTAAAATTAAAGGACAAGTCGCAGGGAAAAGGGGAGCTGATAAAAGAAACAACAGATTGGCTGGAAATGGTAAAGGGAGTCGCAGAGGAAGTAACAGGAGTTTTGCAAAAGGACCAAACAACGGAAACTTTCAGAAAAATTCACTCAAAACAAGGCCAACCAGTGAATCAAGGACCAATGAGCCCCCTGGTAAATTGGATAGTGAAGTAACAGCAAGACCTCCTGTACAATGTTGGGGTTGTGGCAGACCCCATTATATTAAAAATTGTCCGCAACAAAAGGGAACTGAACAGATCTCCCAAATTCAAGAAGCATCGACAGTTGGTGACATGGGACGAAGTATACCCCGGATTAATGCTGCCCTGGAAGACCGTCAAGTGGAGTACTAGCCGACTATGGTGGAACTCAAAGGTAAAATTTTAGACTTTTCTGTAACTATTTTAATTGACCCAGGAGCCACATTGAGTTACATTAGTCCCAAGGTGGTAGAGCATTGTAAATTACAGGCTGTAAAATTTAAGAATCCCTGGCTGGTACAGCTGGCTACAGGGTCTAAAAGGCAAGTGATTGCTAAAGTTATTGACTGTCCCTTAAAGGTAGCTGGACAACCAGTCACAAAAGAATTAAATGTGCTTCCCCTTGGTTCCTATGACATTCTAATCGGCATGGATTGGTTAGAAAAGCACTGGTCCATTGTCAATGGTAAAACAAATACTATCTATTACAGGGATGAGTTGGGGATACAGCAAGAGATGCAAGGAATCAAACGGCCAGTACAAATTCAGCCAGTAACCGCATCTCAGTTAGCAAGATGTATTAGAAAGGGGTGTCAGATTTATTCCATCCAAGTATGCTATGTGGACTCGAAAGACAAAATGACCCCGTTAGAAAACATCACTATCATACAAGAATTTGCTGATGTATTCCCCGAGGAGATTCCCAGATTGCTGCCTAGGAGGGACATAAACTTCACCATCGAATTGGTACCAGGTGCAACACCCGTATGACGAGCTCCCTATCAAATGAGTGTACCAGATTTGACATAATTGGAAATGCAGTTACAGGAACTGCTGGATAAAAACTATATTCGCCCCATTGTGTCCTCATGGGGAGCCCAAATGCTGTTCGTTAAGAAAAAGATGGAACCCTTTGCATGTGTATAGACTATCGTCAACTGAACAAACTGACCATAAAAAACAAGTACCCTCTACTTTGGATTGATGAACTCTTTGATCAAGTGAAGGGTTCAACACTATTTTCCAAGATCGATTTACGATCAGGTTATCACCATATTAGAATTAAGGAAGAAGACATCGCTAAAATGACGTTCAGAACAAAGTACGGACATTATGAATTTGTGGTGCTACCTTTCGGGTTAACTAACGCACACTGCAACTTTTATGTGTTTGATGAACAACATATTTCATCAATATCTCGACAGATTTGTATTAACATTCATTGATGATATATTGATATACTCCTGCACCATGGAAGAACAGAAGGAGCACCTCAGATTGGTACTGCAAACTCTCGTAGAACATTAGTTGTATGCTAAGTTTAGCAAGTGCGACTTTTACAAGGAAGAAATACAATATTTGGGCGACATAATCACAAGGGAAGGGATTGTAGTGGACCCTGAAAAGATAAGGACCATAATAGAGTGGCGTGTACCAAAAGATGTGGCGGACATTAGATCCTTTATGTGGTTAGCAGGATATTACAGACGATTTGTAGAAGGCTTCTCAAGGGTAGCTTACCCTATCACCTCTTTACAGAAAAAGGGAAAGGTCTTCAAATGGACCCCGGAATGGGGGCATGTTGATGCAAGAAGGCAAGGTAATTGCTTATGAATCCAGAAAACTCAAGAAGCATGAACATAAATACTCTGCCTATGATTTAGAGTTGGCTGCCGTCATACACGCATTAAAGATGTGGCGAAATTATCTTGTGGGAAGGAAATTCTTGCTGATGACTGACCATCACAGTTTGACCAACTATTTTAGTCAACCCACTTTGAATGCCAGACAAGCAAGGTGGGTAGACTTCCTTAGTAGTTTCGATTTTGAAATTAAACATTTAAAAGGGAAAGAGAACCGAGTTGTCGATGCCTTAAGTCGAAAGGTCCACTGTATATATGAAGTTCCCTATAGTAATTGGAAAATCCCCTTTGAGGAAATGATAAAAAGGATAGTAGAACAAGATGTTATGTACCAGCAAATAAAACAACAAGTACAACAGCTTAAAAATTAGAAAAATCAGCAAGGATATGAAGTAGGTAATGCTGGAAATATTATACTACAAGAAAAGGCTATATGTACCTGATCAAAACAACATTAAAAAATTGATTCTCAATGAATTCCATATCAGCCACTATGCTGGACATCCTGTGTAATAGAAAATGATCACTGCAATGCGTAAAGAATACTATTGGCCAGGAATGAAAAAGAATGTGGCTGAGTATTTGACCCAGTGTTTGGAGTGTCAACAAATTAAGGCAGAACATCAACATCCAACAGGGTTATTACAGCCATTACCCATTCCGTAATGGAAATGGGAAACCATTTCTATGGATTTTACAACAGGACTGCCTAGGACGAAGAAGAATAACGATTCTATTTTGGTGGTGGTTGAAAAGTTAAACAAAGCAGCACATTTCATACCTATACAATCCACTTACCAGGATGTAGAGATCACCTGTATCTTCATGCAGAATGTGTTTAAATTACACGGACTTCCAAAAACAATAATTTCGAATCGTGACGTGAAGTTCACATCAGCCTTTTGGAGGACGCCTTTTACAAAATTGGGAATGTAGCTGAACTTTAGTACAGCGTACCATCCCCAGACCGATGGGCAGACAGAGCGAGTGAACCAGGTAGTTGAAGACATGCTACAAGCATATGTGATGTAGCAACCCACACAATGGGAAGAATATTTTCATCTAGTTTAATTTGCTTACAATAACGGATATCATGCTTTGCTACAAATGAGTCCTTTTGAAGTATCATATGGACGGAAATGCCGCACACCCTCGAGCTGGAGTGGTCATCAAGATAAACTAAGATTGGGACCAGAGATG
>APFE030981273.1:0-11010 GCA_000404065.3 Pinus taeda
ATTCTATATTAATGAAAACCTAACTCTATATTATAAACATTATATAAAATAATTTGAAAAAACAACAAGCAACACGTGTCCTTCAGGCTGGTGAGCCATCGCATGAGGCGGACGTGTGCTACTAGTTCAATACGAAAGCAGTTTGTGCTAGCAGTTTGCCGCTAGTTCAATGCGAAAGAAGTGGTGGTTCAGTTCTCCCATAGCCTTAATCCAGCTATCCAGGTTGAATCGAGTGCCCAAGTTTGATCAACTGAATGAATGAATTCCCTGAATTCATTTTCTTGATGGGATAGGTAATTAGGTAATACACCAGTTTTGAGCTGAAAATTGTAAGTTGGATTTTACTTACGGGAGTTATGGCAGACACAGAGAGAAACATGTGTGAGACGTTATTAGCATTCTACCAGAAATCAATCAAAGATGATAGCAGCCTTTGGGTTCTCAACGAATATCTTACCCGGTATGTGTGTATTCTTTGTAGCCATACAAAAAGTGTCATTGACATATATTTTGGACATTTGAGGCTAATGAATATGCATATTGACCAAGACTACTGAAATTCTGTTGAGTGTAATTTGTATTTTCCTTTTAAGACTTGCAAATTCTCACAATTATCGTCGCGATGCTAATTGATCGGTAATGCATATGCTAATTACCATCGCAATGCAATTATCTGGTGGGATTATCAGAATATCCATATATTTTCACGTATGAATGTTTCGTATTGGTTATCAACGCGGTATGCATAAGTGGTTTATTCACTATCAACGCGGTATTTATAATTCTGTTTTCCCAGGATACACGGTTCGATATGCGAATTGTCTTGGCTGATATGCAATGTTTGCCTGACCGCAACAATTTCCGACATGTATATCCTCGAATATGCGAGTAAATTTCTCGCTCTCCGAGCAATCTTTGCTGGATATGCTAAATATTTCCGGTCAATGCAGGTTGGTTATGCTGAATATGCGAATTATTTATCAGAAATGCATCTTATCTCCATCGGACAATTTTTTTGAGTTCCCCCTAGGGTTTCACTCATTTTCAGGGATTTATAACTTTAAGTACAATTTTAGGTGGTACCATATTCTATCCAAGGCCCAACATCATTCAAGAATGATTAAATAAGCTAAAAATCCATCATATAAGACATTTATCCTAATTCATTCTCATCCCATCATGCTTGACATTAGAATAATGCATAGGAATATACTTGAACACAATGATCCTAATAAAATTTTTAGTAGGTGATAAACTCTGCTTTTTCTCACAATGTACTAACTAATGAAAGAGAATATGAAAACATATGGTTAAATTGGCTTGAGACTTGAACATGTAGAAAATTTATCTAGAGAGAAGAAAGATGATATAGGTTATCTATTAGAAGCCATATGAGAGACACTACATTGGGTTTATTGGTATTACTATAATTGGACTTGAAAATGAACTCGTATAGAGAATTATAAAAAGATAATAACTAAGCCCGTGTATGGGTTGTGAAAGTCATCAATTGTGTTTAGCCCAAGTAGCATTGTGATGGACTATTATTATCTCCACCTAATTATGATTTCCATAACTGGTGTGTTGAGTTGATAGTGAATATATTGTTGTGAAGGATTTGATTCATTTTTGACCTACCCTTGTACCTTGAAGAATATAGGGTTTACCTTGGCTAACATCCTCAAAATGGGTTAGGCGTTTCCCCAACATATGTGACTTGAGAAAAGTTCCATTGGGAAAATTTTAATGTAACTTCCCAACAACTATAATGGAATTCAATAGAATAAACTTTAATTAGGTTGACTGAATTTGGAAGATTCTTGGAGAGTCGACTAGATAGAAACATTCCTCCTCAATAATGGTGGGCATAGCTTTAACCCTTGTTGGATGTGGAGCCAGATTACCTTCTTTATTTAGAGGTATCACCACATTGGACCCCAGTTCGTAATGTGGCGGCAATGCCACCCATAATATTTGCGTGGCAAGGGGGGTCGAGAGGGACCAGTCCCAAAGCTAAACATAGATGTAAAATTGCCTTGTAAGATGTTATAATGTTGTAGTCAATTTGGGTCATTCATTAGGCGGAGATCTGACCATAGAAGTTATGTTTAGTTTAGGATTTTTTGCCCTAGAAGGAAACCCTTTGCTATATATGAGGGAATTGTATTGCGTCTATGTAGATATGTATTCTCAGTGAAAAGAGAGAGGAGATTATGTGAGAGTGAAGAGGGAATTACAACGATTTGTTGTAGGTTGTATCTCTTTAGTTTGTTGGATAATATAAATGAAGATCTATTTGTTTCCCGTGGATGTAGCCTAAATTGGGTGAACCATGTATATCTTTGTTTCTCTTGTTTTATGTATTTTCTGTGTTTATATTTCTGCACTATATTCTATCTCTTCCATTTATCTGTAATATATACTTTTATAACACCTCTCATTCATGTCAAAGCTGAAATAGGGATCTAAGGTCCACTCCTTAACACCTTATTGGCCCTCCTAGCTTTAGATAAGCACACATGGCTAATTGTTTCAAAATATCTCAAAATATTGCAGTTATCTTTTGGTTTTAGTGTTAAGTTACTTGGAAATTTTTGTAGAGTATATAGAATCAATATATCCCTATTTTTTGGAATTTTAGTGATAAAGTTTGTGGTTTCAACATTGAATGTAAATGGCCTTTACGTATTCAGGGGTTTACTTCTAGAAACAATGCAATTAATATATGTAGAATATATCAATATTATACTTTGTATTTATCATTTGTAGAGGTGAGAATGTCCCTCGACCCTTTTTTAATAGTCCAAATGTTCTCTGAATTAGTAAGTGTAAAGGATGAACATGATACTAGTGAAACACATGTCCTTAAAAGTTTCTCCACAAGAAGTACGATGCAAAATATATACGTTCACTGGAAGATCCATTGACTAGGTCATTGTCTTGGAAAATAATAACACAAGATTGTGTTGGAGTTTCTCCCCTTAGTACAAACAAATTGGGGAAATAGGTAAATTTTATTGATACAATATTGAATCAATGAAGGTGCATGTCCCAAAGGACATTTTAGTGGAGATAGTTGATGCCATTATCTTGCAATTATTGATATTACCAATAAAGAAGAAAAATTATATTTTCTCTATATAGTGTTCACTCAAGTTACTCATTGAAGTATAAGATATTCTAATTTTTTGATATTGTGTTTGACCAGTTAGTTAGGGTATGAGGGTGAGCCTCCCTATAAAACTACAATCAACTATGGGGTAGAGATGGATATGGTTAGTGGCACCAAATAGAAGAGTGGGATACCTTATAGATGTTTTGGATGGTCATATTTCCTTCTCTAATAGTCTATGTTTGAGTCCTAATCCACCACTTAAAGGTCACCAAACCCCAGTACTTGAGTAAGACTACACACTTGCTAACTTGCTCTACAAAAAATCGCTCTTTTATGTCATGTCCTTCAAGTATGGAAATAAGTATTGGATTTGTTTGACCTTGACTATCTTTCATTGTATCACTCAATCTAATAAAACTTGTAAAAGGAAATGTACTTCCTCTTCACATTGAAAATGGATGTTCACACTTACATCATCTACACAAGGAATCCAATCTTTGGGAGCCAGTGATTAATAACCTACACGACAAGACTCAAAAATGGACAATCAGATCTTTGAACTTGGTGGGTTAACTGGTGCTTACAAAATTCGTGCTTCAAACAATCTCCATATTCATGTTTTCAGCCCTTCCAGCTCCAAAAGGGGTTATGCAACAATATAGAAATATTCAAAGAGATTTTCTTTGGGGTAAAGGGGAGGAGAGAAAGAAATGGGCTTTGGTAGCTTGGGAAACTATTTGTAAACATAAAAACCATGGAGGTCCTGGTCTGGATGATCCTGAAGTGCTAAACAAAGTTTTAGGGCAAAAATAATGGTGGAGATAGAAATGCCATATCCCTAGTACCACAAAGCTTCTTCTTATGTTTCGTCGAATATGGAAAAGACCTATATAAATCCATCTTATAGAAGAACATCAGGATATCATCAAAGGCAACCTCACAACATCTCTTTCCTACCAACTTAAATGCTTTCCTACCTCAATATATTTATTACCTTCTAATAAGATACCTTAATTCCATTTGGAAAGCAACCATACCCATAAAATAAACATTTCAGTACCTTGAAATTATTACTTTGTACTTGATCACACTTCCAACTATAAACTAAAAATGAAGAGGACATAAGAAATTAATGACATCGACCAAGCAATAGTAGACTTAAGAGATTAATCGAGCAATAGCAGACCTAAAATATTAATGAAATCGATCCAGCAATGTCAGAGCATAAAGATTTAAAAACATTAAATTAGGTCAGGGAAGTAGTGAAAGAGGAGACGTAGTAGAAATAAGAAACAAGAAAATTGAAAATTCTACTCTAATCTATACCACCAAAACTAAATAATAAATTATGATTGTGAATATAAATATAAAAAACATATCTAATCTACGCGACCAAAACTAAATAATAAATTATGAATATGAATATAAATATAAAAAACATATGTAATCTACACAACCAAAAAGAGAAAATAAATATAAAAAACATACCTTATGGCTGTAACAAATATCACTATCGCCGCTATAACAAAGATCACTGTTACTGCTCTGTTCCCTCCCCTCTACTGTAAGTACCTCCCTTATCACTGTTACTCTCTCTGGTTCCCTCCTCTTCACCGTAAATACCTCTCAATGTTGACATCTACTTGCTTTCGTCCATTCATCCCTTTAGATAGACAAAACAGAAATACATATCACGGTCACGTAGAATCACTTTTACTGCAAACGCAAATGATGAAACAACTCGACTCTTCTCCATCAAAAGCTACATGGTACAGGCACACAACACAGAGACAATATAAACAGAAACAGAGAACCAACACAGAGTCACAGCTACACATGAGGAATCACTTTTACTGCAAATGCAAAATATGAAACAACTCTGCTATTCTACATCAAAAGCTACAAGGTACATCCACACAACACAGAGACAATATAGACAGAAATAGAGGAACCAACACAGAGTCACAGCTACACAGACATTGACATACACGAGAGAGAACACTTCCAAAATGATCTGCTCGATTTAAATCCAGAAAAGCCCTGCATGTTTTTCCGCTTCTAAACCAAGACATGGGTGAAGTCCTCTATCAACCTTTCTTTCCTACACGGCTGGCTACGTGACCACTTTGATAGACAGATGGTCACAATCAGTTCCCCAGAGTCGGTGGCAGGGCTCACGTTTGGCAAGGTATTTAATCCTTACACACGAACGTCCGCCATTACCCATACGCCGCTTCGGTCATTGCATGTTCGTGGATGAGAACACGAATCTGAGAGTGCATACAAAGTGGTGACCCTTCAGTGAAGACCGACAGTGAGGATTATCAAAAGCTACAAGGTACAAAACAAAAAGACGACCCGACAGAAAAATTTTCGCTGCAATGAAGATTAAAGGATCAGATCAACGTGTATCTCAAAAAAGTTGTGATCGGATAAAGGAGCGGATCAACATCTATAACAAAAAAGCCTGAGATGTTTTTTCAAGAATTTCTCTTCCCATCGAGTTCGGTACAAATTTATATTTATCTATATCAGAATTTTCATGTCAACTATCTTGATTATTTTGAACCAAACTATGTGGGAAAAATATGTGCTTAAAGTCATTTACCTTATGTTAAAAAGAGGAAAAAACATGTATTATTCGTCCCTTTATCTTCTATACCAAAATTTTCATGCCAACTATCTTGTACGTTTTGAACCAAATTATGTGGGAAAAATATGTAGTTAAAGTCATCTACATGTTGCTACAAAGAGGAAAAAACATGTATTATTGATCCCGTTATCTTTGGGATATATATTTTGGTAGAAATAGATATCTTAGAAATCCTCTAATAAGCTAGATCTTTAAGAAGCCTAGAATTCTTCCAGTGTATCCTCTTCCAATTTGTGGAGAAACAATAAGTTTGAGTTGGAATGCTGGCATAAGTGTCTTCATAACATTCATGAACAAACAACTATACATATCGTGATATGCACTTTTCAACGAGATGAAAGAGGTTTTCGAGATAAACATTCCTAGTTTATTGGCTCTTGGAAAAGGTATTATGAAAAGATATTATTGATTCATAGATATGAGCTTACAATAGAGTGATCTATTAGTAAGGATCCTACCTTTTTGTTCTCCCATATTCATAAGTTTTTTGCCCCTTATGTTAAATAAGGGATAAGGTACTATTTTTTACAAGAATGATCAGGGACTATTTTTTACAAAAATGATGAAGGATTTTTTTTTAATTGGTTTCTTGTTAGGGAAGTATGGGTAATAAATAATACTCTTTAGAAAACTCGCTATTATATTTGACCTTGAGCGATAGGAATAATTTGTGCCCATTTGACTCATTTGACCTTAAAAAAAGCATGAATCTCCTATTATATAATAGGCCATTGTGGGAAATAGGGGTTGAACATATTATAATATAATTAACTAGCTTAAATATGTATCTAGTACGCTTTTTAAATGTGGCTTCAGAAAATATTTGTTAACTATTTTTTTTTCATTTTCTTGAGAGAAGCATAATTGGTCATTCTCTTAAGTGAGGATTAGATTGTAACTATGCAACTTAATACATTAAAGTGTTTAGATAATTCCCATATTTGATCAATACCTATGGAGCCGGAGCCTATTTTAATGATTGATAGGATGTTTTGGGAGCATGTTGGGAATCTCTTGTACATGAAGGTGATACTTATTAAGAGACACTCCTAAAATGTACCACAATTATTGAATCACCAAGGTTAAGGAAAAGGAAACTAAGTATTATGAAACTTGATATTTTTTGTTTGAGATTTATAAAAGATATAAAAAACAATCTTTTAACCAATTTTTTTTTAGTTTTTATTAAGATGTGAAAATAATAATAACATTAAATAATTATTTCAATATCCACTAATAATTTTTATAGTAGTTCTGGGACACTAACCACTAAAAATAACAATTTAGCTATTTCAATATCTATTATTATTTTATAAGTTATAAAATATTTTTTTAATTTTATTATAAAAGAAATACAATTATATAAAAAAATTCAAAATTGTTTAAATTAAAAATATAGAACATAGATTAAAAAAAAATATATCTAAATTTCTAATTTATAAATAAAAATTAAATTAAAAATTTTACAATGATAAAAGATAAAAAATCAAAAATACTATGCAACTCATAAACACTTCACTTTATTGCTTCTGTAAATTTTATAACGATTTTTAAATAAGAAGGTATTAAAAAGCAATAACGAATGGAAATCTCATAAATATAACTCACTAAACGTTTGGAAATCTCATAGATATAACTCACTAAACGTTTGGAAATCTCATAAATATAACTCAGGAACATTTACGCATAAATATAACTCAGGAACATTTACCCAAGATCATGAAACATTTAGTCTTTCGAATGCTGGAATTGGATAAAATCTGGCATCATCCAGAGACATGACCGTTAGGTCGAAGAAGAATACGAGAGAAAATCAATTAGCGTGTTAATTAATTATCATGCTCCAATTTATTTAAATTGGCATATGTAGGATTTCAAAAACTTAACCGTTCTCATATATGTGTAATAAAACTTGACCTAACCGTTATAATGTTATCATTATATGAACTTGACCAACTGGGAAAAGTTGGGCACGCCAACTGGAAAACCCGGAAAAGCAGGACACACAAAGTGAAAAATCCGGAAAAGCAGGATATACGTCACGATCGAATCTTATGTGGTCACTACGAGAGAGCTCCCTTTTTTCCTCTCTCTCTGTTTGTCTATTCTTATATCTTTGTGTTTGTCTATTTTTATGTTTCCATGTCTCGGTGTTTGTTTGTTCGTGTGTATCTGTCTGGGTTTGCATGTATAGGGATACGGGATGGCACAAACGGGGCCATGAAAGAAACGAATTACGCGCTCTTCGTATTGCTGTTATTGATGTTCGTATGGACATGGAAAACTCTCCATCCCCAGCAATTCAAGATGCCTCTCGTCGCCGATGGTTGCAGGGGTCAAAGAATTTTCATGTACCAACTTCCTACGGAATTTAACGCAGATATCTTGAAACGGTGCAAGTTCGGTCTCGCGCCCTGGTTGAACCTCTGTCCGCGCGCCGCCAACTATGGCTTCGGGCCACCGTATAATAGCTCCCTGGGCGATGGCTGGTTCGACACGGATACTTATATGCTGGAGATATATTTCACGAGAGGATGAAGCAATACAGATGCCTCACTCCCGACCCTGACATGGCCGACGCCATGTTTGTGCCTTACTACGCGGGCCTCGACGCTCTCAGATATTTGTATCCACAACCGGACAGAATGCCCGAGTCGTCGCACGGTGTGGGGATCATGTCGTGGCTGAGAAAGAGAGACGAGTGGAATCGAAGCGGAGGAAGAAATCACTTCATGGTGATGGGTCGCCCGGCCTGGGACTTCGGTGCTGGCAAGGGCTGGGGAACTGGTTTGCTCGAGGTCCCTGGGGTTCCTAACATGACCTTGCTGACGATCGAAAGGCGCCCGTGGCAGTCCAACGAACAGGCCATACTATTATATTGATTATTTATTGATTATTTCTGGATTTTTTGTTTTTCTTGATTATTTCACCTTCTTTACTGCTCATTTAGAGAGGACGAACCACGGAGTGAGCACGACCATGGAGCAAGCAACGTTAAGGTACCATACTGGATTATTTCACCTTCTTTACTGCTCATTTAGAGAGGACGAACCACGGAGTGAGCACGACCATGGAGCAAGCAACTTTAAGGTACCATGCAGTTACTTCTCAATACCTGCTTGATTGTGGTGTTGTTACTTTAAATTTCCATTTACTTATAAGATTTAGATCTCTTTGCTTATTAAATTTAAAGCCCTCTTTCTAATTTGGAGATATGCAAATATAGAAATAGCTATGAAAACAAAGTATAGTGTGTCATACCTGAAAAGAGAGTGGCAGGCACTCAGGGCAGAAAAGGTAGTTAAAAGGCACCTTGCAGTTATCTCTCAATACCTTCTATCAATTTACTTATAAGATATAGAACTCTTTAGTTAATAAATGTATCCGCATCCCTAAGTACAAAGCTGGGCTTCAAATAATATATTGAGAACATAAGAGATTTTGCCTCTTACAGAATAAGTTTTAACGTTGTCCAGCTCAATCCTTCGCGTAAATTTATGAATCAGGAAAGTGAAGGTGAATTACTGAAGCAGAATTGGTTTAATAGTTCTCAGCAAATATAATTTAAGGGAAGAGTTTTATTTTCAGAGTTTAGGTTGCTCTGTGTTTGAATCGATTTTCATTTAGATGTTTGATTTCTGGGTAGTGGTCGTATTCGTAAAACATTTTGAATTTTTACCTTCAAAATTGTGTTTCTCTTTCTTAGCCGCCAACTCATTCTTTCTCCATTCATCTTGATGTTCGGCCTCTTCTCTATCAAATCGACCAAGGAAGTGGGTTGGTTTAGGCTTAGCTGGTGAGAGTCATGGAGATACAGAGCCCCACAAATCTGCCACCACTCGGTCCTAAAAATATATGTTTCCAGTTAAGACTCCGCAAAATCAAATCTGGTACATACGGAGTGATACATAGACGAAAATAACAATTGACTAGGGGAATATAGATGATTCTTACAACCAATAGTATAAATTAGAGACAGACTTCTAACAATTAACCAGACAAAGTATATGTCAATCGACCAGACAAAGTATATGCTAATAAAAATAGTGAGGCTCTATCGTTTCTAGAAAAACCTTGTTTGAAGATGCACTTACCCTAATCCGTTGTCTCCAAAAACCCCGTTTCAAGATGTAGTTACCCGATAACTACATCATTACAATTAACTTCTCTCAATTGGAATCGAAAATCCTCGTTTCAAGATGCAGTTACCCTAATCCTCGTTTCAAGATGCAGTTACACCGAATAGAGGGTGACAATTAACTTCTCTCTTTCAAAAACCCTATTTCAGTATGCAATGAGTATCATATCCAATCACTAACGTTTTGCTAATATTCTATTGCCTGGGAGCATGATAGCTCAGCTAGGACGGTGGATTATTATTATTTCTATTATTATTATTGTGTCTTGTTGGATTGTACGCACAAGTTATCATGTCTACATTATCCCACTGTTGTGGCTGTGTTATTCGACGAACGCATGATAAGACCAATTATACTCTCGATCATAGGATCTAATGTTTTATTTTAGAAATGTAAAAAGATTATTATATCTTGGTTTTTTATAACATTTTTGTATTTTTCAATATTTTATTAAAAGCATTTTCATAATTATATATATATATATATATGATTTTTGTTCTTTACCTGTTCACTATCCGAAATCTATTTTAATTTAGATATATTAAATATTCTTTTTTTTTAATTTATAAAATTTCTAATTATTTAATTTCATGTTACCGATTAATTTTTTATATTAAGAAATTTATATGCTGTCTAAGATTGAGGCGCTGTTCTTTCTTCCTAAACCTAATCCGTCGTGTCGAAAAATCCGTTTCAAGATGCAGTTACCCTAATATGTCGTCTTGAAAAAACCCGTTTCAAAATGCAGTGAGTATCATATCCAATCACTAGAACGTTTTGCTAATATTCTGCTCTGAAACAGCTGCTAGGTAGGTGGATTGTATTCGGTTGGATGTTACACCGTCATCACACTGTTGCTTATTAGTTTTTCCATCTCCACACCATTCCGTTGATTTAGTTGTTGTACGGGAGAATAACAGCTCAACTAACTGGCTGGCTTGTGTCCGGTTGGATCGTATGCACAGATTATCATGTCTATATCATCACATTGATGTGGTTATGTGTTATTGGATGAACGCATGCAAATCCCAATTATACTCTAGATTATAGGATCTTATTTTGCTTTTTTTTTGAACATTTTTTTCAATGTTATATGTATTTTT
>APFE030981283.1:0-34026 GCA_000404065.3 Pinus taeda
TGTATTTTGCGTTGAAAATTGCAGGTTCCAACCGGGCTATCCACAAGATGATCCTCGAAATGATAAAGCACTTCACCCTTCTTATATGACTTAACACCCTTATCTATTACAGGCTTCGTACTTTAGGGGCAATCTGTTACACTAAATTTTGTCACCTTGACTATCTGCAGTTTATGTGGCCTCATCAATAGCCACATTGTCCTCTTTGTCAAGCCCCATACCTCTGCTCTTCATGTCAAAACTTCAAAGAGAGATAAAGTCACTTGAAAACATGTTTATCTCTGGGTACGCAGGTTCTCTCTACCTTGCCTGCGTGTACGCATCCCAAACTCATTGTACCTGCGTACTTGTACGCTCTGTAAGCCAAAAGATGGGTGCGTACCCCTGTAAAGGTCAAAAGGCACGAGTTTCATCTTAAAAAAGTTACTTGTGGTCACTTCTAGAGCCTTCTAGAAGAGTGTTTGACGTGTATTGAGCACCTCCAAATGGTTCATGCATCCCTATGATAGAGGAACTTATCCCATCAAGAGAGGAGCTACCCCATCCAAAAGAGGGAGTATCCCATTGATGTTGGAACTGAATAACTTCCTCTAGAACACTATAAATACAGGCATTGGGCCAGAGGGAGGGGAGGTTGAAAGCTGAACATTCTAAAGGGTAAATGCTGCTGGAATTAGGACTTCCATTGTTGACTTGTGAGGAGAGATCACTATCCTTCCTTGTTGCCATATTGGAGTGGGTGAGCTTGTCAAAGTAGAGGAAATCTCTTGTTGGACCCTGGGAGGCTTGCACAACACCAAGGCTCAGGTTGTAATGGTTTCTTTTGTTTCCTATTAATACAAATAAGTCCATTCTTCTCAACAATTTTGTTATTAATGAGTTGTTTCATATACTCCTTGGTCTATATGTTGAATATGTTTTATTTCATGAGATATTCAGGTGCTATGTAATCGTTTGATTGTTAGTGAATGCAGGTTTCGAAGTGAAGGAGGAGCTCATTCGGATCGACGAGGCTGGACTACTACAATAGCGTTGGACTACAGGTAGGATCTAAAACACTTGGTTTCTCGTGTGATAAATGCATGTTTAGAGAAGGATTGCTCTTAATTGTCTTTTTTGTCACTAGAAAGTCTTAGGCTTCTAGGGAGGTTGGTTTTTTCAGCAAGATTAACTCTTTCCGCATGACAGAAACCATGTGCCACTTAACTTGCAAGACTGAGAAAATTTGTAGTACATGTGTATAATGATCTACCTCTTGTGGATTATGGGATTGTAGCTTCTTTGCCTCCAAAACATCTATAGAATGGTCCACCTCCATAGCCAAAAATTCCTCAGAGAGACTGCAACCTCCCCTTTTAAGTGTATAGTTTCCCTTACCTCGATCATAATCTATAATTGTGTTGTCAAGTAACTGAGTAGAAGGATTTTTGTAAGCAATGATTGATACTAATTCGTTCATTTTTTAAAGTGCTAGGCCATTTTTACAACTGTCTTCCCTATACTTTTCTTTAATAGGCAAAATTCCTCCAATTGGTCCTTGATGTCTCGATATTGAACTTCACCTTCAAATACAGGTCTTGTCTCTTTTGTAGGATTTAACATCTTTCCCATATCTTTATTTACCTTTTGGCTCTATCTAAATGGATTTTTCAAAGCTTCAACTGCATCTAGATCCTCTACGAAGTCAATTGCTTCCATGTCTTCATCCTTATCTATCTTCTCAACTAAATGTCATAAGCCTTCAGTCCTACTTGTATCAAATTTAGGTTTGTCATTACTTATTCCCTTCTTGGTAGCCCTTGATGATGCCTAGGCTTCCAAGAGTTATGTTACCTTTATGAATTCTTGGCTATAGCCTTCAAATTTCTTATTTGAAAACTTTTTTTTTCCTAGTTACCTTAGACATTATTATTCTAGTTCCATAATTCTTCTTTTCAATATGTTCTAGTCCCATAGCTAGCCAATAGCATGCCCTGATACCATTGTGATGTACCAATTCTAAATTATGCAAATTTTTCCTTCATAAACAAATTTTCTTTGACAATTTTTTACAAACAATTAGAGTGCAATAATTTCATCAAACACTTCATGTGCACAGTAAGGGAAATACTACAGCAAGAGGAAATAAAAGGCAAACATTCATTTTATTGCTTAATCAAAGAGTTGTTACAATATAGGAAGATCAAGGAAACTGGATCTTCACTTGGTGATAATGTTTGACCAATCTCGACCCACTAGTATAAAATGGTATAAACTCATAAAGAAGCTACAAGATGTTAAGCTCCTTCACAAATTTCGAACCCTTTAATGACGTTGATCAATACAAATAATTTGGCCTCAAATTTCTAAAGGAAACATATGCATTATCTCAGCTTCAGAATATGATGATTTATCTCCAATCTTTCCTAACAAAAACACTGATATATGGTGCCAAATCTGAGAACAATCACCCTTGAAATCTCAACCCTCCCTCAAGAATATATTATTAACATATTATTCTTCTTCCAAAATTCTTCTATTGAACCCCATTCCCAATACATAATTCCAATAAAAAAACCCTATTTTTACTAGGTATCTCCTATTTTTACTAAATACCTTTTTTAGAACCCCCAATACATATAAATTCCCTCATATAACTGCAATCTATTGACTCTATATTTTAGAATTGTAAAACCCCTTTATGAATGAATGTTCTGAGATAGTGTTCAACAAGGTGAAGTAATTGTGCACAAAGATTCGATATGTTTGTTATAAAAACCAATTTCTGAACTTCCTGGAATCCATAGGAAAAAAAAAAGACAAGGCTTGAGCCCTAGGTATAGGATTTTATTATTCCTATATCTCATGTCTCCTTGGATGCATTAGGTGTTCTTATTGATGTGATGGAAGCTTTTACCTACTCCCTTATTAGTCCATATATTTTTAGAGAGATTTCTCATGACATTGCTATGCATTAGATCATGAACCCCAACAAGATTAATGTAGATGGGGTGGCAGCTAGAACCTTTAAAGTTCATATTTGAAATCTAGTAGTGTTAGCCATTAGCTTGGTCAACAATTTTTCAATTACTTTTCCACTCCCTGAATGACCATGTCCAAAATATTCTTGTGTCAAACCTTGGAAGTTGAAGGGGCTACCAATGAATTTACATCTTTGACCCTGTTGAATTCGGGACCAGAGTTGATCAGCAAAAAAACTAGTGTGGTCTCACAGACATTGTATAGAACACTTGGTTGTGTTTTGACACATTAAATTCACGATCCTGGATCCAGGTAGTTTTGAAGGAAGACCATCATATTTTCCACTCATTTATTTTCCTCTAGGATGTGAGGAATCGTCTGCAAAATGCCCATTAATTGGTTTCCTGGATCCTTGTTTAGGGAGGTTAGTGTCTTTGATTAAACCTTGTCTACTCTATGTGAAATATATCAGGTAGCCCAAGGATTCAAATCCCATTAATTATAGAGTTGGGGTTAATAGGATCTCCTGTTAGATATATGTCACATGCCCTACTTCTGTTTTGCTTTTGGTGATACATAGAAAAGAGTAAAAGGATTAATAATTTATTCATTAACTCAGAAAACTCAACATTTTATCTTTCAACCCTATTACCATGCAAGATTGTGGCAAATCATACCGGTTTTGAGGTTTATTGTCAAGGAAATATTTTCCATGTTTGTTATAAGAGCTATATTCTGAACCAAGAGAACTCTACAGGACATAAAACAAAAAATAACTTATAAGGTGTTGAATTAGATTGAATGAGAAATTTATAAAGACCATCCAAATAAGGTGTAGGAGGTAAACAAAAAATGGAGCCAATACTCATAATAACCCATTTTTTTCTTTGTATCAAAACTTGCTTTTGAAGTTAGGATATTCTTCCATGATGTAAATTTAGTAACTTAGTTGAGTGAGGAGACTTGGGCCTAGTTGATTTAGTCTAATATTTATTATATATGTAAGTTTATTACAATGAGGTGGGTGAAATATTATCACTCTCCTAACTCATAAACTATTTATATGCACCAATTTTATACTCTTTTATATACCTAATATAATATAGAGTGTACAATTTAATTTTCTCTGGCACTTTCTTTTTTTGTGTGATTGTTCTCATTTCTCTTTCAATTCGTGCACATATCAATAAGGTTAATTTTCTTGTTTTTATTGTATGATGAGTTTTGTTTTGGGTTGAGGTATTATTTTGGTTTTTTCTGATAAAGTGTATTCCTATTTATTCAGTTTAACTGTCTTGTGTTCAATTCTTTTAGTGAGTGGGCATTGGCTATAGGATCCGCAGACAGAACAATGAAACTTTTTTATTTGTGCAAGATAACCAATGATTTGCATACATTTTCTTGTCACAAGTATGTGAGTTTTCTGGGTCTAATTCATTTTCTTGTTTATGGAAGTATCATACTAAATGTTTATGATGTATGTGGAAACTTATGTTATATCTCTTGATGTGGAGGTAGTTCAACATTATAATGAAAATGGATTTCTTAAAATATAATATCAGGAAATGAATATCCATTTATTCTTCTTAAAATTCATTGCAAAGAAGAGATTTTTCCTCTAATATTTTTACCATTTTATTTGGTAGAACACATGCACTGCTCCTTTTCTCATTATGTTTGGAACTTATACTGATTGATTGAGTGTTTTGTGTAACTTCATTGTTGTTTGTTTTATACCAATAACTTCATATCTATTTTGTGTAGTTACCAATAGAAATTAAGCTTCATTGTGTAGTTTCATTGCATGTTTTATACCAATAGCTTCATTTTTGTTTTATACAAATAGTTAGTTTTGTGTAGCTTCATTGTTGTACAATGTTGATCATAAGAGAGTATTAATTCATATGGTTTATGGAAAATATGGATGAACATTAGGATTTGGAGATATTACAGTTGTCTTCATTTTTGAAACTAATTTTTTTAGGATGAAATGAATATGAAAGAAGAAAATCAAGTCGGTACATTTGGTTAGATACATTGGAAGGGGGTATAAATGATACAATTTTATAAACAATTCCAAAATGACATGTTTTTGGCATATATGACATTTTTGTTAGGTATGTGGAGATAACATGCAAAAATGATAATATGGAGTAGAACTAATTAATGGTGGACTTATTTTTATTTTTGACTCACAAAGGAGAGGCAAGGCCATGATGCAACCAATCAATCATTATGTTAGTAGGAGGTTTACTTCCTCTCAACCCTAAGGATCATGGAATATAGAGGCATGTGACCCACATGTTTTGGTAATCATAGGAGAATTTGTTTCTTCTATGATGCAATTTTCCAACTAGTTGTCATACATTATTTATTATATGTTGTCTTTTTCTTTCCATTTGTTTTCACAAGATATCTAAAACTTTATATTTTTAGATTGTCACTTAGATTACATGCTTGTTATTAAGTTCCCAAGGTGTTCTTTTTCTACGGTGACATTTTATTTGTTTTGTTTATATAGGTCATCTGCACACATAGTGGCCACTATCGTCCAATTGAAGAAAACTATTTCGAGTTTTTTGCTTTTCTCGAGAAAATGTGGCAATTCCATCGCTGATGTTGAGGTATATGTCATATAAATCCTTTATAGTCTACTTTATTTTATATTCCAATGTTCATCGTATTTCATGTCTTATACTTTACATTATATCCTATTTCATTTCAGAAGAGGAACTCAGTATTGATGGTCAAAAGAAGGAATTGAAGAAAGAGGAGAACAATAACATTGAAACGAAATATGCAAAAAGAGAAAGAGAGAGAGAAGAGAACTGGTCTACTGATACCCTTAAATACAATTTCTCGCATGAGACACACACATAGAAATTGATGATCAAGTCTTCAAAGTTGGTAAATTCACCTATAATGCCATGGCAACACTCATAATGTTTGAAGTGATGAAACAATATTTCATGTGTAAATTGTAGTCCAACCAATATTAAGTTGGAAACTCTATTGTAATACTTGACATTTCATATAATATAATTTATGTGGTTGAAATTATTTATAGTTGCACTTGATATTATTTAGTATTGTAATTAACATATGTAACTTTGTGTTTTCATATTAGATGAACATGCACATTGTATGACGTTTTTTTTTAATTTAGTCACAAAATCATACTAATTAATTTATGTTGATTAATAATGAACAAATAAAATCAATTTAAAACTATTAAATTAGTAGTTTATATTGATTAATGATGAACACAAACAAAATGAATGCATGACTAAATTACTCATTTATAATGATAATTAATGAAATGAATATAGACTACTAAAATAACCTTTTATATAATGAATATGAAACTACCAAAAAAAAAAAAACCTACTACAAATGATGACTAAATTTTACATATATACAACTATTAGTAGTTAATTTACAACATCTCATAACATAACCAAAATTTAGTCATATTTCTTTGGTCATTAATTGGTTTCAAATGATGATTAAAATTTGCATATATATGACTATTAGTAGCTAATTTACAATATCTTATAACACGACCAAAATTTTGGTCATATTTTTTGGTTATTTATTGGTTTTCTCAAGTGATCATATACTAATATACTTTGTTGTATATTTGGTCACTAATTGTGGCAATTAATTACTAAATCAATGGCCGAAATAATGACTAAATATACTACTAGACAATAAAATTGATACAACCAATTAACGACTAAGCTAAAAGCTGTTAAAAGTTGGCCACGTTATAAGATATTGTAAATTAGCCACAACTGGTTACCAATTGAAAAATGGTCATTTATATGCAAAATTTAGTCATTTTTTAGTAACTAATTAGTCATTTTGTACTAGTGCATGCATCCAAATTCAGGAATGAAACCACACATGCAACTTGTTATCTGAAATGTCTTCCTTTTATAGTTTCTCTTCCAATCATTTCCTTGTGCCACCTTGCTTTCCTTTGATTACTTGCTTTTCCAAGTGCTTCCTCTCTCTTCTCTTAGAGCTCTATTTATAAAAGTGATCAAAAGCTATTACTGACTAAAAGTTGAGACAAAAGCTGTGAAATATTTCTCTGATGCCTTTTTTTCATTGATGTCTAGTCGCTTCCTTTCCTTTTTCCCTTTTCTTTCATTTCCCCCTAATTTCTCTCTAATTTCCCTTGCATGCATATTTGTGTCTCTTCATCTTCATTTTCTCCTATTTTTACTTTATTTCTCATATTAAATTGTGATTTATTACCTCTTACCTTTTCCAATTTCCATAGCCATTAATTAACCACAAGTGATGCCCACTATAGTGTTTTTCGCACCATTCAGCTTGGAATATGTGTCCCATGACCTTGGTTTTATTTTAAAAATCAACTCGGGGTTGTTACAAACCCCCACCCCCCTTGGGGAAACACTTTACTCATTGTTATATGACACTTATGACCAGCAAAACATACTTCATATGGAGCTTTATAACACATCTCGATGCAGTTTTTACAATGACAACTGCTAAAAACATAACAAACACAACACAACTAACATACATACCTCTTATTGGAACTTGATAACATAGCTCAATGCATTATTTACAATGACATATACATACATATTGATATATATAACAAAAAATCATTTGCTTCAACCAATATAAAAAGAAGGATATAGTTCTTGCATCTGATCAACAATCTCCCATGTAGCTTCATCAAGCCCAAAGTGCGCACTTTAACGTGCTCTATTTCTCAGTTCTGGAGCATGAGTTGTTTCTACACCAATATTCATTATGGCTCTGGCTAGAATTCTCCCTCTAGTTCCACCTACAATATAGACCAATTAATCACATGATCATCATCCTACACATATCTCTTAAGTAATGAAACATGGAAAAAATCATGGAATTTCATTGTTTGCAGCAATGCATGTCTATATGCCACTAGTCCAATCCTCTCAAGGATCTCAAAAGGCCCACAATACCGAGGTGCCAGCTTGGCACATGACCAAATCCTTAAGGAGCTCCTCTTGGGCTTGATGTGCAAATACAAATTCTCCCCAACCTGAAACTCCTTGAATGCTCTATGTTGATCTACATAACTCTTATACTTGTCTTATGTTGCCTTCAAATTCCTTTTTATAATTTTCATCTCCTCCTCCATATCTACTAACAAATTTGGTCCAATCAATACCCTATTCACTAGATCACTCCAGCTTATAAAAGTATTACAACTTCGTCCGTAGAGAACCTCAAATGGACTCATCTTCAAGGATTCCTCATACCCATTATTATATGAAAACTCTACCAATGGAAGATATTCCTCCCACTTCCTTTGCTAATGCACAACATGCATCCTCAACATATCCTCAAGGATCCTATTAACCCTCTCTGTTTTTCCATATCTCTCCAGATGATAAGTTATACTAAAGGCTAACTTTTTCCCCAAGCCTACGAACAAATCCTTCCAAAACCTGGAAGTTAACTTGGCATCTCTATCGGATATCATCTTCATTGGAACTCCATGCAACCTCATTATCTCCTTGATGAATATTTAGGCTACCTCACTAGCTTAATTAGTAGACTTCACCTGCAATGAAGTGAGCTACCTTACTCAACCTGTTAACCACAACCATGATGGAATTATGTGGCCTCAATTTGCTAGGAAATATTCTAATGAAGTCCACGTAAATGACCTCGCATTTTAATTTTGGAATTGGAATAGGCTACAAAAAACCAATTGGATGCTTGCATTTAGATTTCACCTACTGACAATCTAAAAATCTTGCAATAAACTCAACCGCCTCTTTCCTCAAATTTGTCCAATAGTAGAACTTCTTAGTAATTGTCAAAATCTTATGATATTCTGGGTGACCTAAACATGGCTTGACATGAAACTTTCTCAAAATACACTTCTTCAACTCACTATTATTTAACACATAAATCTTTCTCTTGAACCTAACCAATACATATTCTCTAAGGTGATACTACACATCCTTATCACCTTCACCCTCCTACTACAATATTTTCTTCAGCTGCTGATACCTCTCATCATGCTACCCTGAATTGAACAGCTGCTCATGTAAATCTGTCCTATAAGAGCTCACAACTAAAATGTGATTTACCTACACTCTCCTACTGAGAGCATCTACAACCTGATTCTCCTTGCCCTTGATGTACCTAATCTCAAAATCAAACTCACTAAGAGTGGGAAACCATCTAGGTTGCATAACATTCAGATTGGGTTGGTCAAACAAGTACCTCAGTCCACTATGATCACTCATCAAAATGAACCTCCTTCCAAGGAGATAATGTCTTCACATCTTCAATGCATGAATGGCATGGAAAATTTTAGGGGCTAATATTCATAGATGGGTTAATTTTCAATGATTTTTCCAAAAGAAAGATTCACCAATTTCCATCTTTTTATAAAAATAATTTAGCCAAATTTTACAATATAAAATTATTTTACCTTAAAAATCGCCAACATTATATAAAGAGAATATATAAAATATTATAAATTTGAATAATTTTACAAATTCATCAATAAATATTTTATAGTTTGCATATTAGGGACTAGTGAGATTCGCTAATGTTTTTAAACTTTAAGATAATTTTCGATCCTTAAAATTTTCCCTGATGAATCATCACTGCCAACTTAAGATCATGAGTCACATAGTTCTTCTCGTGCTCATTCAACTTTCTTGATTCATATAAAACCACTTGTCCTTCATGCATCACAACTCCACCAAGTCCTTCCTTACATGCATCTATACAAACCACAAACTCCTTATTAGAATCTACAATCTTTAAAATTGGAGCATTTGTAAGCAATTACTTCAACAAATCAAAACTAGTTGCACACTTCTCAGTCCATTCAAACAGTTTCCCTTTCTTTTGCAAATATGTAATAGGATATAAAATCTTAGAGAAGTTCTTGATAAACCTCCTCTAATAACTTGCTAGTCCCATGAATGATCTTACCTCATCCACATTCCTTGGAGGCCACTCCATGATAGCCTTAATCATTTTAGGATCTACTATTATCCTTTCCTTGGAAATAACATGTCCCAAGTAATGGATCTGAGTTTGAAGGAAACCATATTGGTTGAGCTTGGCATACAACTAATTCTCTCTCACAATCTTAACATCGTTTCCAGGTGATTTTCATCCTCCTTATTCTTTAAATATATTGATATTTCATCAATAAATATTATCACAAACCTATCCAAATAAGGGTGCAACATATTGTTCATCAAACACATGAAGGTGGCTAGAGCCTTGGTAAGACCAAAAGGAACCACCACGCTCTCATAGTTCCCATACCTTGTACGAAATGTAGTCTTGTAGATGTCTTCTTCTTTGATGCACACCTGATGATATCCTAATCTCAAATCAATCTTCGAAAATATTGCAGCACCCTTCAGTTGATCAAACAAGTCATCAATCTACGGAAATGGATACATGTTCTTGATAGTCACCTCATCCAACTGCCTATAATCAATGCACAATATGAGAGTACCATCCTTCTTCCTTACAAACAACAGTGGTGCTACCCAAGGAGACAAACTTGGCCTTATGTATCCCATATCAAGCATTTCTTTAAGTTGCAACTTCAATTCTACCAACTCAAGTGTGCTCATCCTGTAAGGTGTCTTAGATATTGGTATTGCTCCCGTCATCAACTCAATAGAGAAATCCACCTCCCTATGAGGTGATAACTCTGGAACCTTTGCAGGAAATACATCTCTAAATTGATGGAATAAATGATACTTCCTCGAGACTTCCTCGAGACTTCATCATCCTCATCTTCCTTCCCTTTGTCACTAGAAACATGTACTAAAAATAATAAACATCATTTCCAATAGCAAAACTTAGTTTGCATAGTTGTATCCATTCTCACTCATGTAAGATTCTTCATTCCCTGCAAGATCTCTTTTCTCCATCATCCATCATCCTCATTTTCCTTCCCTTTGTCACTAGAAACATGTACTAAAAATAATAAACATCCTTTCCAACAACAACACTTGGTTTGCATACTTGTAGCCATTCTCACTCATGTAGGATTCTCTTTCCCTGCAAGATCTATTTTCTCCATCATCACTTAGGCACTCAATGGCCTTGTCATAGTAATCTACCTTGGTCCTATGAATGAACATCTACTCCATTCCCAAAAACATGCTATATGAACCCAAAGGAAGTAAATTTGTATGTGCTCATGTAGGCATACAATTAAGCTCCAATGCACAAGATCTCACCCAGTGATGAACTCTTTTCTTTTTCCTTGTAACCAACTTCATAAACCAAGATTATGCATGCACTTCCTTATTCAACTGACACTAATCTAACAGGTTAGGATTGATATAGCTATAATCAGATCCATGATCAATCAAAATGGAAACAACTTGATCACAAATCTTACCTTCCATCTCGATAACGGATGCCTGATGATCATCCTACCTATTAGCCATTGCTGCATGAATCCTAAGAATACTCTAGCCCAAAATCTCCAACTATATGTGCCTCCTAAGCACTTAAATATGAGTCCTTCCACCTTGATGTGACGCACAATCCCTCTTGTGATTCTCTCCATCATAAATCTAAAACCTCAAAGGTTTCCTCTCATCGCCTTTATTCTACTATTCCTTGGACTGAGACCCATGTCCTCTCTTAGTTGCATTGAACTTCTTATGAGCTACCACATTCTCCTTGTCACGTGCATATTGAGATCCTCCTCTCCTCTTAGGTCATTTTCCTTTGGTCTTCTCATTACCTTTCCAATACCGCTTGAACTCAGGCTTATTCTTTGACTTCTCATAATAATGGTTAGTTTCCTGATGCCTTCCTCTAATGACTGAGGCTCATCAAACTCAATCCAGTCTTTGAATGCTACTGGAAGCCCACTGAAGAACATTTGGATCTCCGTTTTCTCATCCTTGAGATAAGGAACATATCTCAAAAACTCTAGAAAATTGGTTGTGTACTCTTCATCTGTCATGGAACCCATCCTGAGGTCATAGAAGTCCTCAGCCTTCCCATCATAATATCTCTCAGAAAAGTACTTTCTTTTGAAGAGTCTTTCAAACTCATCCCAAATCATCTCCTCTTCCCTGATAAATCTTACGTGCTTATCATCTTCCCACCATACATCTAATTTTCCCTTGAGACTAAATGTGGCTATATTGGCTTTCATGCTCTCTGAGTAATCATGTAATATGAAGAAATTCTTCATCCCATGAAGTCATGCTTCTGCATCTTCTTATTTCTTCATTTCTCCATTGAAAGTAGGAGACTTGGCTTTCTTGAACTATTTTGAAAAATA
The DNA here is from genome assembly GCA_000404065.3 of Pinus taeda. Classification (NCBI taxonomy): domain Eukaryota; kingdom Viridiplantae; phylum Streptophyta; class Pinopsida; order Pinales; family Pinaceae; genus Pinus; species Pinus taeda. The sequence continues at coordinate 12,281 of APFE030981283.1, forward strand.
TCCCCTCTCACTTCTCTTATAAGGATGTTGGCGGTGATAATGATGACGTCCCTTGGAACTGAAGCTAGAATAAAATGCATGAGTTCTAGCTCTCCTATTAGGTGTATCCAAGGATCTTCCAACTCTTACTCTAGCCTCCTTACCCAACCTATACTCTTTCTGAGACAAGCTTCCATCTACACCATTATTCTTTTCTTCATTTCCATGGCCGATCCCCAACTATCCCTTCTTCTGCAATTTTGAAAGGCTCTAGAGGATGACTACATTAACCTCAACTTGATTTTCTTGAGCTCTGGAAAGACTTTCTTATGCATCAATCAACCACTCATTTTCTGTCTTGCAACTCACAATTTATGCCTTCAAACTTCTCAATGTGTCTGCCAAACTAAGAGAATATTCCACTCCCTACTACTTAACCGACCTCTCCCATCCTACCAATGTCTCTTCAGGCCTATACGGAGATCCATATGAGCTGTACTCAACTATTTTTCTCTTCATCTATTGGCCTTCTATTTCTTGTAATATGCCATTATTAGCTATGTAAAACATAATAAAAAAACATACCTCAAGAAATCTCAAGGGAATTTATTTCATCTTCACATGCCAATCTAGTTTAACACAATAAAAAATCACAAACATACCGACTTATACATAGATATCATAACCATAATAATAAATAACCAACATTCATGCATGATAAACACATAGACAACTGACATGCATACATAACAATCTATCTTTACCCTGAGGTCCAGTCCTATAACTTGGCTCTGATACCACCATGTAACCACCCCATCCCACATTTATCTAGTTTTACAGGCTCTCTAAGGTAAAAATGAGATAAAATTTACTATGAAATGATGCAACACCCAAGTTCCAGTTATGGAAGTGAGGTCTACTAACTAGAAACATATTGACACATCCAAGGAGCGTCACATCACCCAGATACTAGACAAAATCTGTTGGTGAAATTTCCTTGGTATAGAACTTTCTTTTTCCCATACCTTACACTCCATCTACATGCATTCCAAGCCCTCCATGTGGCTAGAAGGCAACAGCCGCACACACGAGCCTTCATCCATGTGGCTATAGTCGAAATTTCTCAATTAAGAGCCTATGGCTATGAAATCAGTGCCACATTCTCAAGGCTATCCTACAAGCCACTACTTATAACTTCCCATAACTTTCCATAACCAAGTCTAAAAAAACCACAGTTCTACATAATGAATACTTCAGCTCAGATCTTGCCCAAACATGCCAGACAAGTGATAACATTTCATCAAACATATGGTAAACATGATAATCTACAAATCATGAAAGCATATATGTTCAATGTCTTCTTAACTTCATCATAAAACCATCAAGAATGCCCAATTCCCTCTCAAACTAGTTGCAACAACACTACTTAGCCCATGCATTCATATATTATTCAATAACTTATCAAACCATAAGCAATATCCATAACAAGAGCACATTACACAATACAAATGTATCATGATTATAACCAACATTTAACTAGAATAAATCCATGACAAACCATTCATAAAATCAACACAATAGCCCATACAAGTGCTCATTGATCTTAATAATAGATAACACATAATAACATATGAATAAATTAAACCAAGTTAGGGACTTCCACATACCACTTGACCATAGACTAGGTTGAACCAAATCTCCCTTTCAACCACTCAACCCCACTCCATATTCCAAGCATGAATGTGGGATCTCATGCGATAAATCAAAACAAAACCAACCAGGGCTTCCAGAGGAAAAACCACCTCAACCCTCAACCACAATGATTTGACCTAAACTGGTCTAAAAGTCACTAACACCAAACAAGATTGTATGCCTCTGACTTTATTCACCATACCTAGAGGAGTTTCCATGTCTCCACCCATCTATCAAGAGTTTCAGGATACAACCCACCTCCACCCTTGACCCTTGGGAATTTCGTGAGACCACCTCATCGACATCTAAAGTCTATCATCCATCTAAAGCATAAACTAAAACAAGGAACCCAAAAAACCATGGATATACATGAAATGACAAGGAAAGTCTAAACACCATTGTCAATCCTGGCAAATCCCATGCCAGTGACAACAAAGAAACCAAATAACCAAATCCATGTACCATGCATCCAAATCTCAGCAATGAGATCACATATGCAACCTGTTACCTACAATGTCTTCTTCCCATAGTTTATCTTCCAATCCTTTCCTTGTGCTCCCTTACTTTCCTTTTCTTTCTTTCGTGTCCAAGTTCTTCCTCTCTCTTCTCTTGGAGATCTCTTTTTGAAAGTGATCAAAAGCTAGTACTAATTAAAATTTTAGCCAAAAGTTGTGAATTGTTTCTCTAATGCCCTTTTATCATTGATGTCTAGTCTCTTACCTTCCTTTTTCATTTTTCTTTCATTTTCCCCTAATATCTCTCTAATTTCCCTTGCATGCATATTTGTGTCTCTTCATCTTCCTTTTCTCTTATTTTTCCTTTATTTCTCACATTCAATTGTCATTTATTTCCTCTTTCCTATTCCAATTCTTTTTCCAATTTCCGTAACCATTAATTAACCACGAGTGATGCCCACTATAGTGTTTTTCCCTCCATTCAACTTGGAATATGTGTCCCATGACCTTGGTTTTAGTTTATTTACATAGAAAATCAACCCATGGTTCTTACAATGTATGTCTAACTTTCTTTTCAATCTTAGTCTTCCTTGGTAGCACAAACCATTATCACTAATGCCACACAGATACTTTAAACCCTCCTTATTGTTGTCCAATGATCCTTCCCTAGTTTTACATAAACCTAATCAATACTCCCACTACATGTGTAATTTCTGGTTTAGTATATACCATTGCATACATCAAGCTTCTAAGTGCACTTGCATATGGAACACAGGACATGTACTCTTCATATTCCTATGTCTTAGGACATTTTTTTTCAGATAGCTTTACACCTATAAGAGTAGGGAGCTTCATCGATTTACTTTCCTGTGTATTAAAACCTCTACAATATTGCCTTGGCATACTTCCTTTGATTTAACTAGAGTTTCCTCTTTGCCCAAACTCTTATTATTTCCATGCCCAAAATAAAATTTGTAGCACCAAAGTCCTTCACGTCAAATTTATAGGACAATTGGGTTTTCACATCCTAAATAATTTCTTTGTCATTTCCAACCAACAACATATCATCCACATATAATACCAAATAAATAACATAATCACCAACTAATTTAAAATACACACAGTGATCCTCTTTGCTCCTTGTGAATTCAAGTCCCTATATATATGTGTCAAATTTGTTACACTCCATCCTTGGAGATTGTCTTAACCCATACAAAGACTTTTTTAGCCTGCATACTAAGTCTTTCTTACCCTACACTACAAAGACTTCTAGTTGCTTCATATAGATCTCTTCTTCTAGATCCCCATGTAGGAATTTTATCTTCACATCCATCTATTCTATTTAAAAGTTGAAAGCAACAGTGATAGATAAAAGAAATATAATAGAAGCTAAATTGGCAACACGTGGAAAAATATCACTGTAATCAATTCCATACACCTAGGAGAATCCTTTTGCTACTAACCCAACTTTGTATTTCTCCACTTTTCCCTCTACATTCAACTTCTTCTTAAACACCCATTTTCTTCCAATGGGCTTTCTTTCAGCTAACAAGTCCACTAGATCCCAAGCCTCATTTTTGTCCTTGTTTTCAATTTCTCAACCATGTCCTTTTTTTCAAAGTTTTCCATCCTTTGAGTTCACTACCCCCATCACAATTCTAGGATCATCATCAGTAATGAGTAAAGAAAAAATTGAATGAAAAATCAGATGGAGTACACCTCTTTGGCTTCCTCCTTTTCCAAACTAATCTTCTAAAAACTAAAGTGTGTGGTTCTTCTTCTTATTATTATTATTATTATTATTCTATGGAGTTTGATTCTTCATCCTTTAGTTCATACTCTATCTTCTATGCATCCTTTTCTCTTGATAGGAATTCCTATTTCATGATATCCTTCACTTCTCTAAATATAACATCTCAACTATAAACAACCTTTTTTCTTCTAGGTTCCAGAGCTTGTAATCTTTTACACCATCTTTAAACCAAATAAAGATGCACCTTTCAAATTTATTCTCCAACTTTATTCTTTTCTCCTATGGAACATGTATATATGAATCATATTCAAATACCCTAGGATGTGAGAGAGAGAGTTTGTTACCATTCAATACCTCATGTGGAGTCTTATCTTCCAATGTCGATGAAGATGATCTATTAACTAGGTAAAATTTAGTATCCACTACCTCTGCCCAAAATTTCCATCTTAACCCAACAACATTGAGCATGCTCCTTACTTTTTTTATCAATATCTTATTCATCCTTTTTGCAAATCTATTTTGCCGAGTTTTTTATAAAGCAATCTTCTGTCATGCTATACCACACTTCTTACAAAACTCTTCAAATTTCTTCATGCATAACTCTCCACCATTATCGTCTTGGACACCTTAATCTCCTTCTTTGTCTGATGTTCCACCACAATCTTAAATTATTTAAACTTGTTAAATACTTGATATTTCTTCATGAGGAAATATATGCATGTATCCTAGAGAATTCATCTATCAAATATATGTAGTACATAAATTTATCTAGTGATGGAGCTGATACATGTCCAAACACATCACTATGGACTAGCTATAATATTCCTTCTACCCTCTTAACAAAAAAGGAGAACCTCACCCAATTTTTCTTCCCATATACACAGTGTTCACAAAAATCAAAATCTAGAGAGAAATTAGACATACCTTCTACCATACCATTACCATGTAGTATTCCAAGGCCTCTCTAATATGTCCTAGTATTTGATGTGAAAACACAATCTTTTCTCCAAATACTACAAGATTTTCTACTTCATTCTAAAAAACAATAGAACTATTTCACCCATAAATAACAGCGCTTCCCAAAACATTATATAGAGTTATAATCGGGACTCCCCTCATCAATACTAATGTTCCTCAAACCATCTCACATGTATCTTTCTCAAACACTATTTTTACACTTGCATCATCCGTCTTGCCTACATAAATTACATTTCTAGGCAATCCTAGAATATGTTGAATGATAGGAAGTGTTCTAATCCTTCCACCTATCAAATTCAACTTGAATTTTTCTTGTCCTATGATACAGGTTTTCATGTCATCACCTAAGAAGACATCACCACCATCATATCTCTTATACTCGCAGAACCATTCACTATGGGGAGTCATATGAAAGGATGCACCTGAGTTTATTAGCCATGCCTCATGATTTACATGTATACTTGAAGAAGCCAAGTACACATCCCCAACTTCACCTGAGGTGTTTTTCACTTTTATGGAAGGAGCATCATCAAATCCCTTTCCTTTCTTAGTATTTATGGATCTACAACCTCTTTTATATTGCCCTTGTTTTCCACATTTCCAGCATACCTTTACAAATTTTCCTGGAGATTTAGATCTTCCTCTAGAATTAGATCTCCCACTTGAGGACTTATTTTCATTTATGTTCTAGGAGCATCCTCTTACAGACAAGGCATCTACAATCTAACCTTCCATGTGTTTCCATATCATCTCCTTTGACAACAAGGATGATGTTATATCATCAAACTTTAAGGTCATTGTGTTACTACCTATGTTGACAACCATGCCATCTCATGAGTATGGTAGAGAACACAAATTGTTGCAATTATCTTCACCTAAAATATTAATATCAACCAAGTAATAACTGACTTACCATAGTATTAAAGGCACTCATATGCTTTGTCACCAAGTCTCCATCCTTCATCCTTAGGTTATAGAGCTTATTCCATAGGAATAATTTATTTACTATGAACTTGGACTAATAAATAGTCCCTAAGTTGTCCCACAATGGTTCTTTTGTAGCTTCTTCTGAAACATTTAGTAATACCAAATTTGAAACATACAACCATATTGCATTCCTTTCCTTCTGATCCAACATGGTCCAACCTTCTGTCGACATTGTCGTTGGTTTAGTAATTGGATCCATAATGATCCACTGATCTTTATCCACTAATAGATTCTCCATCTTGAGCTTCCATGACTTAAAACTCAGTTAGTTTCATTTCATAATCTCTATCATTGCAACTTTCACCATTTTCTTTTACCACAAGAATTGACCCCACAAATCGCACACTGTAGTGAGGTCTACCATTGGATTGAGAAATAAGCCTTGACCGCAAAGGCATACCCTTGAAGCCAAAAATGCTCTAATACCAAATGTAGGTTTAAACTTTGTATAAATAATGTCTGTAAAAAAAAAAAATCTTGAAACTAATAGAAAAGATGTAATGGTGATCATAGAAAATATACATAGAGATTTTTGTCTTGGAACCCAAAACTAGGAAAACCAAATTGATTTTTTGTTATATTCCTTTACAATGTTACAATACATTATATACATGTTGTAGCATTCATAAAATCCAAATCAATTAACCCTATATTAGAATATAATCCTAGTTCCTTTGACTAGATCTACAAAACCATGGGGAAAACCACCATGAGTCCCAAAACCACGAACAAAAAAACCACCCATTTGTTTTCTAAGACAACCCCATGAAGGGGGGTTACTAGGCCTCCACAAGGGGGCTTATTTCCCTCCCTATGATCCCACCACCATGCATGGTTCATTTATATCACGTGTTCTACTAGTAGTGAAAATAATATAAGACATGCCCAACAATGTAAGCATTGCAGTTCTCCTCAAAGAAAACCTGTTCGGAAACAACTAGCTTGTGGAACATTAATCAATTTAGAGCATAAATAATAACTGTCCAATTAGATAATTTAAGCTTATTAGGATTGGAAGCATCGATGACATATTAAAAATAAATTTTGAAGCTAAAGTGGGAATCCTAAGGAAAATAATAGTTAAAATAATAAAATAATGGATGAATTTTCAAAGAAAAAGAAATAAAACTATTTTTTATTGTATTTTCAACTTATCTCCTTGTAGGCTTACTCAAATGTCAAGTGTAGACACCCGTTGGTTGTGGAATTAAATTTCACATTCAACGTGTGTCTACTCTGCATACTTTTGAGTAGACCCACCTCAGAAAAAATTGAAAATACATGAAAAGAAGCATGTTCACATGTTTTTTTCATGTATTTTCATTTTTTTTGTACTTTTAGCTTATCTCCTTGTAGACTTACTCAAATGTCAAGTGTAGACACCCATTGAATGTGGAATTAAATTTCACAACCAACGAGTGTCTACTCTGCATACTTTTGAGTAGACCCACCTAAGAAAAATTTGAAAATACATGAGAAATTATGTTCACATGCTTTTTTAATGTATTTTAATTTTTTCTGAAGTGAGTCTACTCATAATTATGTAGAGTGGGCATTAGTTGGATGTGAAATTAAATTCTACATCCAACGTGTGTCTACATTTGACATTTGAGTCAGCCTACAAGGAGATAAGCTAAAAATACAATTTAAAAAGTAGTTTTCTTCTTTTCCTTCCAAAATATTAGAGCTTAGGGATGATATCATTGATGAGCCCTAGAAATGAGTAATTATATGGGATCATTCAGCCTCCTAATTTGACTTAATCCACCATTTTCATTATTTTATTGCATGTTTTCTATTATATTTATGCTAATAGAGTGAATTGGGTTAGTCATTATGCAAAAAAGTCTAATGTCTGCTTTATTTAGTTTTTTGGTCAATTTTGAGACAAAATCAAAGGTTTTAATGAGCACTTGGCAGCCAAATTCTGGAAGAACAAGGGAGAGGATTTGTAGGAAGGTGTATCCTTCATTTATGAGCCTTTACCTCGAATTCTCCACTAGCAGCTCGGAGTTCAAGGGCCACCACATCTATTATCACAAGGGCAGCCGAGCAAGGGCTAGTAAAGTTGTTGTTAACTACAAGTTTTGGCAGCCGAGTTCCTAAAGTTTAAGAGGACCGTTGGGGTCCTCAATTTGTATAAATATGAAGGCTTAGTGCCTCATTGGAGTTAGTCACTTTTTAGTCATTTTTTAGGCAGGAGTTAGTCAGATGTTAGTTAGATTTTAGTCAGTAGGTTAGCTCTACATTTCAACACATTTTCGAGCTTTTTGTTGTAGATAGTTTTTTGGATGTAACTATTCTTTTGATCAATAAAGATGAATCCAGCTTTGCACCAGCTCTAATCTTTCGTAAGAGGCTGTAGCTCTTGGGGTTGGGACCAACCCAAGTGTTAATACCTCCTTTGTGTACTTTTATGTGTCTTTGCTGCATTCTTAGAATAAAATCTGTTATTTAGAATAAGATCTTGCTTTGTTACTTAGGTTGTTTTTTATGATTGAAATAGCTTTTTATGCTTCAGGTTGATTTGATAGATTGGTAAAGGAAAATATCTATAAAAAGGCCAGCAAGCAATCATTGATCTCATCTCTCCCTCCTTGGGACCGTGAGCTGAGACCAAGGCATACTTGCTGCCACAAAAACATTGTTTTTGCCTTTCATTGCAATTGCTAGTGTTATATTTTTAGTTGGAAAAGTTGCTACCTGTTGTACTTGCATGTTTAGATCTGTTCTTGCTTAGTTTCCTTAGTTATCTTGCATGATTTTATGTCTATAAAATTATGTTCATCATGTTTCTGGTTTTTAGGTCAAAATAGCTAGATCTTTGGTTTTCCTAGTCTTTGTTTGATCAGTTTTGGAAAATAATGTGCAGAACACATGTGATACCTCTTTTCCTACCCTTACTCCATCAATACAACTTGCTATGTCCTCTAACTCAGATTCTTTCCTTTCATCCGCCACATTTTCTCACTTTGCCCTAAGCCCTACATTCTTGTGCAACACTACTTCTCCTATCTTCAAACCAACCCAATCGCCTTAACCACTCCTCAGCCTCATGCACCAGGTCCTAGACCCCTTAAAATCCTTATCCAACCTCCATTTCCACTTTTCCACCATTTTTCCTCCATCAACCCTCCAAAATTCTCTTTTCGGAACATCCTGTAGAACTTCCTGTAGAAGCTACAGAACATCCTATAGAACCCTTGCAGACTTTCTGTAGAAGCTCACGAAAGTGGTTTCTTGAGATCCGAACACCGTGAAACTCTCTAGAAGGGTGCTAGGGACCCCTTAGGCCCTCTTCTCACATTCCCAACCTCCTGCAAGCATTTCCTTTCGCCAATCAACCTCTGCACAGTCAAAAACAGTTAAAACACATGCATAATAATTCTGCCAACTTACTCAAAAATACAAAAAGATGCTTTTTCCAGATTTTACTGCAGAAGTAGCTTAGTCACATGCATTTTACCTTTCTAAAATTCAATGGCATCCATTTTCACTGCTTTCATCTCTTTTCTTGCACCGGTAGGGTTAATCGGTAAAACTAGGGTTTGCTAGGGTTTGCATTTCCTTTCAGCTTTCAGCTTCTTTCTGCAAGTAGACTAGCCTCTTTTGAGTTAGCTTTCATCCATCACAGTTAAAAGCTTCTTCTGAGAGCTCATAGAAGTTCGCTTAAGCTCCTAGCGGACTTGTGCCAGCTGATCAAGTGATAGCCTGTGGCAAGAGCTAGTACTTGTGCATATATTACCGTCGCTTCCAAGTTTGTTACAAACTACCGGGTTGATAAAAGTAAGCAAGGGAGTCCCAGGAGTTGCAGCATTATTGCTGCAATATTGGGGCCCACCATCTTTTTGGCGTCGTTGCCAGGAAAGCGTCAGAGTATTGGTGATTGTTGCTTTTCTTCTATTTGCTACTACAACCTTCTGCTAACTACTTTATTTCAGTAAGAGTAGAGTAGTTGTTTCATTTCCATTCTGCAATTCTGTTTCCATAAAAGTAGATTAGACATTTCCTGCTTTCATAGATTAGCATTTCAATTCTGCAATTTCAATTCTACAAGCATAAATTAGCATTTCAATTCTGCAATTTCAATTTTGCAAGCGTAGATTAGCATTTCAATTTTGCAAGCGTAGATTAGCATGTCATTTCTGCAATTTCAATTCTACAAAATAGATTAGTCATTTCCTGCTTTCATTTCAATTCCGCATTTTCATTTCATCAAGATAGATTTTAGTTAGTTGCAGTTCAATCTATTTCAGTTTTTCAGGTACAAGCAGAAGAAAAAACAAAAATCAACCAAAAATATTTGATTTCATGCCTTGTAGGAGTAGAGATAATTCAGAAAAATGTCTGCACAACACCCCCACTACTTCACACAGCCAACCTTCTCTCCTCTTCGATGGTTGTGATTAAGAAGAACCCCTAGATCGACAGCAAGACATATTTGAAGAACCTCTAGGGGAGAAGAAGAAGAAAACATTCCTCTGGAGCAATTGGCTGAAAACAGAAATGTTGGGAGCAGTACCTTATCCAAAAACGAATTTGCAAATCAGATGGAAGATTTCAAGAGCGAGATGAGGCAGTTTCTTGCCATGAAACTAGATACCTTGCGGATCCAAAGGAAGCAAGAGGAAGCCAAGAGGGCTTTGGCCATCTTTTGTCCCAAGTGCACTAGAAATCATCCTAGGAACGAATGTCCATTGCACTCCACAGAAGTGTGTTTTGTTTGTGAAAGAAACCATCCTACGAACCAGTGCCCTTCCTTGCTCGGAATTAATGCTGCATACCAGAGGGCCAAAGGCGCCACTGAACCACTCTATTATATGAACCAAGGAGGCCACATGGCCCGTATCTTACCAGCAGGGAATGCAAGGGACATCCTAGACTTATTACAACCCCTATCAAGCCACTTCCATGCCTTCTTGGGGTCCCCTTGCTCATTCTTCCTCGTCCACACCCCCTCTTTGGTCGTATCCATCTCAATATCATGCTCAACCAGGTACTCATCCATTTCACCCCTATCCTCAGCCACAACCTTAGTGGAGTGCACCTCATCAGACGTGGAGGCCCCAGTACAACTCTCCTCCCACTCCTTTGCCTCTACAACCTACCCAACCACAACCCCATCCACATTCATCTCAAATATACACCCCCACTCAACTACCCATACCACAATTTCCAGACCCACACATTGAAGTAGCTCAACCCAATTACAATGCTGAGGCACAACATGTCCAAACAACTCCTCTTAAGCTCAATGATATTCACCATAGCTCAAGAAGAGTATTTCAAAACAGAGATTATATTGATAGCATTGAAGGACCACATCCAACAAAAGAAAATTCAAAAGAGAAGATCAAAGCACCATGGGCTGCACTTGATGAAGAGAAGACATCAGAATCAAAGATCGAGAGAGCTCTCTCATGGTTACCATCAAATCCTCCATGTATTCAAGAGAAAAATCAGCAAAAAGAGGAAGATGTGAAGGTCATGATAGAAGAAGATATGGAGAATGATCCAGATCATAAAAAGGACCAAGGATATCAAAGCTATATTGAGATATGGTTCTAGATAGTCACTAAGTTGCAGCAGTACTCTCTTCCTTAGCTATACTTGATCCCTTCAAAGTCAAATCATTTGGTCTCTGAAATCTGGATACCTGTCAAAGCATGCATTTCAAGCCTCCACATCATTTTGTCTCTAATCTTGATGTGCACATGGCTCCATTAGAAGTATTCTTATACTTGAAAATGATTTTGTTTTTCAAGTAAGGTAAGGTAGGGAAAAAAGAAAAAAGAAGAAAAAAGAAAAAAATGAAAAAAAGAGGAAAATAAAAATCTAAAGTGAAAACCTCCTCGAAGGCACCTCAGATTGGCTCATTGATTGAAAACCTCCATGAGGTGGTCAATGGGTTGGAAAGAAGAGAAAAGAAAAAGAGAATAAGGTTCCTAGGTGAAAACCTCCCTTGGAGGCATCCAAAGCAAGAAATTAGGGTGAAAATCTCTATGAGGTGCCCTAGTTGTTTTCAAAAAAAAGAAAGAAAGAAGAATAAAAAGGAAAAAAGAGAAAAAAAAAAAGAAGAAAAGAGAAAAAGAAAAATAAACTTAATTTCCGTTGAATAATTGCAGGGTGCAGGAAGGACATTGCAGGTTAGGAGGATCGCACAAAACAAGGACAGAGGTCAGCACCAGGCTGCCAACATCCCTCACCATCCATTCCTCCATGACCACTACCATTTCCTAAGATTTGGTCTCATTTGAATTGAGATTTCACCTTCCACAGAAAGTTTTGTATCTTCTACAGGAAGTTCTGTGTCTTTTAGAGGAAGCCTACAAGCAAGCCAAAATCGATCTTACAATAGGACCTGAAGGTTGAAAATATGTCTATGAGGCCTCTAAACATCTCTGTTTCCATCCCTCACCCTTCTCCATCATTTTTTCCACCTTATTGTGCTTCTTTTATGAAAACTGCGTTTTCTACTGGAAGTTCCTGTAGAAATTACAGACAGCTAGAAATGGATTTTAAAAAGCAGTTTGGCGAACATGATAGCTTCATAAAGGGTTCATAAATCCTCCTGCAATTTTCAAACCCCTCTTCCATCATTTCCATGCCTGCATCACAACCCAAACTCATTTTTCTTACTGTGCAAAAAACCTGCAGAATGCTTTTAAGCAAAAATACATAGAGCAGAAATTTGTTTTTTCCCTAACTTGAAAACCATGCATCCATTTACAAAACTTTTTTATGGGGAGTTGTATAGGGATGATGGAAACATGCCCGAGCAATTTCAGCTAATTCCAATGCACAGTTTCTAACAAATCATCCTCCACCACCTTCAGCCATCTTTGCATTTTCTCCATATATGTGCATCCATTTCAAAACCTGTTTCATGGAGAGATGCATATGGGTGATAGTAACCTGCTCAAGCAGTTTCAGCCAATTCCAGTGCATGGTTTCCGAGAAATTGACCTCTATCACCTTCAACCATTTTTAATTTTTCTCGAAATCTGTGCATCCACTGACCACAATTTTGCTATGGGAGGTGCATAATGATGATGGAAACATGCTCTGAAAGTTTCAAGTCAATTCGATCTATCGTTTGGGAGCTATGGACAAAACAAGTCGTTGTCCTGTAAAAATTCAGCATCAACAACATGAGGGTGCAAATTTGAACGTTGAAATAGACTCCTGCAACTTAGATCCAGCCAAAGGATACCTGCATAAGAAAAATAGCCATGAATCAGCAACCAAGCGAGCATGCAACCATAGAAACAAAGGCATGTAACAGAAGGAAAGGCCACAACACCTCACAGTAAATGCATTCGATTTTCAGGTACGTGACTAAACCCATTCCTCTATTGCATGAATGTAATTTAAGAAATGCATGAATAATGAGATGGTTGGATTAAACAAAATCGGTGGCCAGCTAACTAGCCACCCTCATCCAGTTCAAACAATGCTCGGTGGGTGCAATTGACACATGTGCTCAGCGATCTCAGGAAGAAAACTGAAAACAAGTAGTGGCGGCTGTTTAAACTCCAGCATGATTAATGGACGTGATTACAAGTAGAGAACAAACAGTTCATAATAACACTGCAGTGGGGACCAACGGTCTGCATGGGGCCAACGTGCACTTGGACAGCTCACCCTCCATCAAAAGAAGTCTCCATAAACAACCAATCGAACTCTCACCTCCGTTGTTTCCATTTTATCATCGTCCCTGCAGCTGCAATAAGCTCCATACCACCTCCATAGCAGCTAACCAGTCTTTCTCAGTCATTTTTTCAAAACCCTCCTGCTTATCGGGCTCTACAGGAAGCACGATTTCGTTCTACAGGAAACGAGAGCCTTCTACAGGAAGGCTTCTACAGGAAAGGCAGAAAATAGCGCTGCAGAAAGAAAACCTGGGATTTTCAGCGAATTTCAAGCTCAAAATGAGGTAGGATCTAAAAAACTCCTCTATGCATGTTGTGTTTGTGCAAGGTGGTGAATTAAACGACATCAAATTGGAAAATCAGAGGAAAAGTCTGCCTGTGTATTGAAAGTAAAACAATTGCCTGCATATTGAACTAAGTTTCTCAGTTGTTTCTACATCAAAATTCTCCTCCATGTTTCCTCTTTTTAAAATTCTCCTCTAGGGAAGATATATGCAGCTGTGGAGGCCAACCTGTGTATGAAAATTTTGAATTTGCATATCTGTCTGTGTGCTGAGAATAAAACTTGATCTCTGTACTGCGTCTGTAGAAACAAAATTATCCCTTTCATAAACAGACAGCCAAGTTCTGGGTGACAGGAGTCTTAAAACTAGGGAATTATTGCCATTTGATATTGTAAGGAGCACACGAGAAATTCCATCTTTGATCTAAAAAAAACCGAATTCATCTATCCTCTGTTTCAGTGATTGACTGTTTTTTCTTCCATCTCAGCAATTTATTTTATGGTTAAAGCACAAAAAGAAACACTCAACACCATGCCAGGAGGATTCAGGAGGAGAAAACTAAAGAAGTTGAGAAGAACATTGATGAGGGAGCGCAAGACACTCAAGCAGAGGGAAAAACAGAGGAAGAACATAAGCAAGAAGAGGAATTTGACAAGACTTCTGAGCCTAAGATAGAAAAGGAGAAAATAGCAAAAATAAAGAAGGGAAAAAGGAAAAATGTTGTGAAGAAAAAGGCCAAAAAATCCCAAATGAAGGCTACCACAACCAAAGCAGGCACACAAAAACAAAAGGAAAAGACATGCCATGAGATCTCAACAACACACATAGAAACAGTTGACACATGGATTTCTACAGGAAGTAAGGAAAAATAATAGCAAGAGGAGAAATCACCTGAGACTCTAAAAAGAGAGGCAACAACTGGTCTCACTACCTTGAGCACATTAATGAATCCAAAAGAAAAAAGAAAAAGGAAGGCCTCCATGTATTTTAAGGCCAGGGAAAGCACAAGAATTCAAACAAGCAGAATAGGAGGAATAATGGAAGGACATGGACAAGAAGGCAGAATTTTATGGCACACATGAGTAGACCACATCAGAAACTTGGGATGATAAGGTGGCTACCAGGGCCATCAAAGATGAAGAGATAGATTAGTTTCTTAGAGGATGAGCAACACTTTCAGTAGGGGTGTGATGATGAGCCCCAGAAATGAGTAATTATATGGGATCATTCAGCCTCCTAATTCAACTTAATCCACCATTCTCATTAGTTTATTGCATGTTTTTTACTATAGTTATGCTAATAGAGTGAATTGGGTTAGTCATTATGCCAAAAAGTCTAATGTGTGCTTTATGCAGTTTTTTGGTCAATTTTGAGACAAAATCAAAGGTTTTAATGAGCACTTGGCAACCAAATTCGTGGAAGAACAAGGGAGAGGATTTTTAGGAAGGTGTCTCCTTCATTTATGAGCCCTTACCTTGAATTCTCCACCAGCAGCTCGGAGTTCAAGGGCCACCACATCGATTATCACAAGGGCAGTCGAGAAAGGGCTATTAAAGTTGTTGTTAACTGCAAGTTTTGGCAGCCAAGTTCCTAAAGTTTAGGAGGACTGTTGGGGTCCTTAATTTGTATAAATAAGAAGGCTTAGGGCTTCATTGGAGTTAGTCATTTCTTAAGCAGGAGTTA
Organism: Pinus taeda; assembly: GCA_000404065.3. NCBI lineage: Eukaryota > Viridiplantae > Streptophyta > Pinopsida > Pinales > Pinaceae > Pinus > Pinus taeda. Next base: position 27,744 of record APFE030981283.1, read on the forward strand.
GTCAGATGTTAGTTAGATTTTAGTCAGTAGGTTAGCTCTGCATTTCAGCACATTTTCGAGCTTTTTCTTGTAGACAGTTTTTTGGATGTAACTATTTCTTTTATCAATAAAGATGAATCCAACATTACACCAGCTCTAATCTTTCTTAAGAGGCTGTAGCTCTTGGGGTTAGGCCCAAACCAAGTGCCAATACCTCCTTTTTGTACTTTTATGTGTCTTGGCTGCATTCTTAGAATAAAATCTGTTATTTAGAATAAGATCTTGCTTTGTTACTTAGATTGTTTTTTATGATTGAAATAGTTTTTCATGCTTCAGGTTGACTTGATAGATTGGTAAAGGAAAATATCTACAAAAATGCCATCAAGCAATCCTTGATCTCATCTCTCCCTCCTTGGGACCGTGAGCTGAGACCAAGGCATACTTGCTGCCACAAAAACATTGTTTTTGCCTTTCATTGCAATTGCTAGTCTTATATTTTTAGTTGGAAAAGTTGCTACCAGTTGTACTTGCATGTTTAGATCTGTTCTTGCTTAGTTTCCTTATTTATCTTGCATGCTTTTCTGTCAATAAACTTCTATTCATCATGTTTCTAGTTTTTAGGTCAAAATAGCTAGATCTTTGGTTTTCCTAGTCTTTGTTTGATCAGTTTTGGAAAATAATGTGCAGAACACCTGTGATACCTCTTTTCCTACCCTTACTCCATCAATATAACTTTCTTTGTCCTCTAACTCAGATTCTTGCCTTTCATCCACCACATTTTCTCACTTTTCCCTAAGCCCTACACTCTTGTGCAACATTACTTCTCCTATCTTCAAACCAACCCAATCGCCTTAACCACTCCCCAACCTCATGCACTAGGTCCTAGACCCCTTAGCATCCTTATCCAACCTCCATTTCCACTTTTCCACCGTTTTTCCTCCATCAACCCTCCAAAATCCTCTTTTCGGAACTTCCTGTAGAAGCTACAGAACATCCTGTAGAACCCCTACAGACTTCCTGTAGAAACTCACGAAAGTGGTTACTTTAGATCCGAACACTGTGAAACTCTATGGAAGGGTGCTAGGGACCCCTTAGGCCCTCTTCTCACCTTCCCAACCTCCTGCAAGAATTTCCTTTCGCCAATCAACCTCTGCACAATCAAAAATAATTAAAGCACATGCATAATAATTCTGCCTAACTTACTCAAAAATACAAAAATATGATTTTTCCAAATTTTACTACAGAAGTAGCTTAGTCAGGTGCATTTTACCTTTCTAAAAGTCAATGGCATCCATTTCCACTACTTTCATCTCTTTTCTTGCACCAGTAGGGTTAATCGGTAAAACTAGGGTTTGCTAGGGTTTGTATTTCCTTTCAGCTTTCAGCTTCTTTCTGCAAGTAGACTAGCCTATTTTGAGTTAGCTTTCATCCATCACAGTTAAAAGCGTCTTCTAAGAGGTCATAGAAGTTGGCTTAAGCTCCTAGCGGACTTGTGCCAACTGATCAAGTGATAGCCTACGGAAAGAGCTAGTACTTGTACATATAACACCATCGCTTCCAAGTTTGTTACGAACTACCGGGTTGATAAAAGTAAAGAAGGGAGTCCCAGGAGTTGCAACGTTATTGCTGCAATATTGGGGCCCACCAATCATCATCTTGAATCCTATTGGTTCTTTTAAAGTTAATTTTTTTAGTACATTTTTTATTTTGAGGGTCATTTTTACCTCAAAATTTTGCTAATGAAGAACAATAGTAATGTGTAGATAATAGTAATGTTATAAATTTACTAGTACTCTTGTAAAAGTAAGTTGAGTTACAAACATGTGCATTTTTAACAGAAGTTGACACCCTCCATTCGCTGATTTTGAATTGTTAAATGTTGGAGTTACAAGAAACCATTTTAGATCTAAATAAATCATATTGGTGAAGTATTATAGTTTATCAAATATTTTGATACTCTCTACTATTGATGATAAAATCAAAATTGGAAAAGCCACTCTCATAATTGTTCTAATCTATTTACAAAATTGATAGGAAAAAATTAAAGTTCTATTGCTTGAATCACAAATCCAATGAGATGAATTAAAACAAAAGAATCACCATTCTTAACTTGCCATTCGTTACAACAATTGTCTTTTTAAAATTGAGAAAGACTCTTATCAACATCCAGGACAAGGCACACCTCGGATGCAGGTTCAAATAAAGATGAAGTTCCACTTTCACTTTCCAAGCCCATTATTAGACATTGAGAATAAGTCATCAACAACAGGAATATAACTCATCTTGGATATGAAAATAATGTGACCTTTCACATTCTAGAATATTCCAAACCAATCCAATTCCAAAGTGCTCGGTTTCTTCGAAAAAAATATCATCTTCACTTCCACATCAAATTCCTAAATGCCATCATTATCATCGATTTGGCTATAAGAGGACCATTGTTTTGGTCTTCATCCTTATGATAATTTTGGAAATAATAATCATCATTTAAATAGATGTTTGAGGCATAAAAACATTACAGGAATTAGGATTCACCTTGGGTGGATCACTTCTTGAATTGGTCATCAATAACAAAGAAGATATATTGGTCATACAATCGATCCAATTCTCAAGAATTGACACATCCTATAATGGATATATTCTCTGAATTTTCACCTTGTATATGACGAGGGGAATATCAGTTATTTATAATCATGATTAAAGTTTTGAGGTCCTATCAATCGAGTAAAAACAAACAAGCTTGAACCATAGCTATAGTCAAAGTCAGAGCTATAGCCAGATCCAGGGCTATGTTCCATTAACATTATTCACTTTGTTATCTTCCTCTACACTATTTAGGATAATGCTTATTTTGCAGAAGACATAAAATTCTAGCCAAATTAGGAATTGTTCTGGGAAATGCTTTGGGCTAAGTTCTAGAGTTGGTGTTCATATTTAAACCACCAATTAGTGCAATAATTTTGCTTCTACTACCCATTTATTTTTTTATCTTCCTTAACCACTATATTCAAAGAGAACATTCATCTATTAATTGCTACACACTTCTAGATTTCATGTCTCTTCTTGGAATCATGTACACCCCTTCAAATTAACAGGGGAAATGTTGAAACCTAATCCTTAGGGATTATGGTAAACTTATATTATTCACTTGAGAGGAAGATAAAAATTCATAAGTGAACTTAAATAGCCATCGAGAGTCCAAGATACTTATTGGAAGGTGAAATGTACTTATATGTGTATCATCCAAATGAAATGGATCACACTCTTATCAAATATTTTCTCCATTTTTGTGTGTCCAACAATACTTAATAAAAATGGGAAGAGATTTCATGGACTTTGTTACAAGGCTACCAAAATCCTAAGGTAAGGATGTCATTTTTGTGGTCATGGATAGACTCACAAAATATGCACATTTTTTGTAGAATTCATAGGACATATATTACAATGTGGTAGAAGTGTTCATGAACAAATTTCATAGAATTCATGGCTTTTCTAAATTAATTCTAAGTGAAAGAGATCCAAAATTCACATGAAAATTTTGTAAATAATTACAGAAGATGAGGGGAACAATAGTAGTTAGGAGCTCAACATATCATTCACAAACATATTGTAAAATAGAATTAATTAATAATGTTAAAAGGGTTTTATATGATGTTATTCTTCAAACAAGAAATCTCAATGGATGAAGTGGCTCCTTTGGCAAAATGGTGGTATAATAATACCTATAATACATCTACAAAAATGTCCCCATTTGAGGCCCTTTATGGATATCTAGCTCTTATTATCTCATACATTTTCTAGATAAATACAAAGTATATGTAATAGAGTCACATTGGAAAATTCTAAAGAAAATTTAACAATTATTCAGGAAAACCTTCAAACAATGCAAAACAAGATGAAGCAACAAGTATATTAACATCAAAGTGAAAGGAAATTTTAGGAGAGTATGGTTTTTTTGAGATTCCAACCTTGTAACAAATCTACATATAAGAAAAAGAAGAATAAGAAATTAGCTACTTATTATATAGACCTTACTCAGTTATTCACATGATTGTATAAGTGGCATATAAGTTATATTTAATTTATTCTCACATTCATAAGATTTTTCATGTGTCTTTCCTATAAAAGGTTTTGGGACAAACTATGACAATGTAAAGAAAACTTTTAGAATTAAATGAACAGGGGTAGTGGATTCTTGAACCCAAAAAAGTTATTAATCAATATTCTTTATCTCTTCATTAAGTTAAAGTTTAACTTATCATTAAGTTATTTGGATGATAAGATATAAGTTATCTTGATTTATTTATAATAAGATTTTAAGTTATTTTAGTACTAATATATAAGTTGTTTTTATTTAATTCTATAATAAGATATAAGTTATTTAGATGGTAGTATATGTAGAAATAGTTAAAATTCATTTTAATAAAAATTAATGATATAATTTTTTATTTTAATATTTATATGTGAACATCATACATCATATTTGTTTTTTTATAAATGTATAACGAAATATTCTCCCACATGTAAGTGTAAATGATAACCATTCATCCTACAATGTATTTATAACGAAACGAAAATAAAATATTTGTGAAAGAATAATATAAATTTATATATATTCTAGTATAAGACTTATTCCTCCTATTCAAGTGAAAATAAAATTAGTTATTTCATCTATCTCAAAGTTAATATAAAATTATAATACTTCACAAGCATATTAAAATATTTTATTTATGAGGAGAATGAGAATGAGATATTTTTACCATATCTATTTTATATTAAACATGTATATGGGTTAAAACATGGAGCAAGGTTATACTTTTTGGCGAAATAAGGACACATTTTTCTAAAAAAATGAATGTTCGTTAGAGCGACTTTAAGTGCTCGATTGAGCAATTTTTAAGCGCTTGATCGAGCTATTGAGACGTTTAAAAATAGCTTGCATATAAATAAACTCTCAATCGAGTTGTTTTCTAACCTGAGCTAACGACTCGATTGAGAGTTGCCATTAATACCATTAATAAAAGTTGGTAAGGGCATTGGCAAGTTAGACATTTTAAGCTTCGCTCGAGTCGCAAGTTAACCATGTATGCGGCTCGATCGAGCAATTTGAATTTTCAATTTAAGCGCTCGATCAAGCGTTTAAAATGCTTGATCGAGTTCTTGAAGTCCTAAAAATTATAGTTGTAATACCTCTTCTACAAATTTTGTACCTTATCGGATTTACTACAGAATTTGTCCTTAAGTGGCGGAGTTGATCATGTTGGATTTGTGAAAGAATCCTCTATCTAATGACATATCCTTTAAGCAATTTCGAATTCATTTTTAATCTAATTTATTTTAAACATAACAATTGAAATTTTTTTGGACAATTTCAAAGGGGCTGAATAAAAAATCAAAAACATAAAATATACACAACGAAAAAAATTCAAAAAATACCACTATCTTCTAGTCCTCCTCAAAAGAGTACTCTTGGGCTTTCAATTTATTTAAACAATTGAAAAAAATCTTAAATGAACACATGTATCTCCAAAATACAATTGCAATATTACTTTACCAATTTCTAAAAATAATAAAAGATACAATTTTACTTTAAAAAAATAATGTTGAAGAAATTACTTCTCTTTCTGAAATCATGTTTCTTCATATATATATATAATATATATATTATATATATATATATATTATATATATTATTTCATATAAAATTTTAGTTTTTTAGCACATATATATATATATATAAAAATTATACTTTTAGACTTAAGCTTATTGTTATGTGGACCATACTCTACCTCTTAAGTTTTACGAAATTTTGCAAGGATATTTATTTCTTTAGATGAAAATCTAATATTTTGCAAAAAAATTATCATTAAGACAACAACAAAATACTAAATAAATTAATTATAAAAACGATATTAACTTTAAGGAGAAATTATAGTGATAAAGAAATAGAAAAGAAAACAATAATAAGAGATGATAAACCTATCATAAAAGATTAAAAGTATTTTTTGATTTGATTAGTTTGACAAAGAAAATCAACATTATTAAACTAAGAACAAATTCTCACTATTTCATAGTAAAATAAGGTGTTCCACAATTTCTAAAATATCATGGGTAAAAAAAAACTCTCATTTTTTGACATTTGAAGAAGAAAATACTATTTTTTAAAATGTAGTGAGTACACCCACATTAAATACTAATTTCAAAATATTTATTATAAATTTGGTAAGAATAAAAACTCGCCTTATATACTAAAATATATGAAAAGTGTAAAATTCATCTTATCCTAAATTGTTTTAATAATAAA
>APFE030981283.1:34036-45693 GCA_000404065.3 Pinus taeda
AAAATAATAAGAAATTAAAGTATTATAAAGAGTATCTATTTTAATCTAAAAGATTTAATAATACTATGTTTTGATGAACTTAATGAAGAAAATTAATAAAAGTATTTTTATGTTTTGATTAATTTAATGAAGAAAATCAACATTAAGTGTGGTAGGAGGGGGAGAGGTGATCTATGACCCTGAGGGAGTTAAGGTTTTAGAGTATTCATGGGATTGTACCACATGAAAAATAATCAAGTAGAAGTCTATAGAATCTATCAAGGTCTTTAGCTAGCTAAGGAAAATTATCTCAATTCACTTATTGTTTTGGGGGATACTCTCGTAATTCTTCACAATATCAGCAACGACTTTTTCTCGAAGGATAAATCTCTAGAAAACCTTGTAAGAAGAATAATAAAATTTGTAAAAGGAATCCCCTTGTTAGCATTCATTCATGTCCTAAGAGACCTCAAGAAAAAAATGGATCTCTATGCTAATGAGGGGTGTAAATTACAGATGGGGAACTTAAAATTAAATGGTCATATTAGGGTCTCTCTAATACCTTAGAAGATAATGATTTAAATTGTAAAAACATTTTTTTCAAAAGAAACATTATTAAAAAATTATATGGGGGGCCCTTGGCACAACGTGGCAACCCCATTCAAGTCATAGCATGCAAACAAGCCTAGGATTAATATCTAGATCCTTTCATAAGCTAAGATGTACAGGAAGGTTGTCATTTCTAGGAAAACAATTACAAAGTGCTTCAATTCCCAGATTATGCTCCCATGGGTTGGTATCAATCTACATTTTTTACCACTCATGGATAGTAATAGTGAATGTATTGTTAGTGAGTGTGGTACTTTTGTGAAGGGATGGCTCCGTTCAACCCCAATGCCAACCATCTTTGTGCATGATTACCAAGGGAAAATCATAATGGAATTGGGGAAAAGGAGTAGTTAACACTCCGAGGATTAGAAAGTTTCCTTTGTAAGCAACGATTTTTTGAGGGAGGGGGTGCGTTTCCCTTTGAAACTAGGGAAACGATTTAGTGGCATCTAGTGTGATTTGTGTAATTTTCCTCTGCGTAGAATCTTTGTTCAACTAAAGCATGGAGATAACTCATTTTAGGTTGGTAACAGATTCTTAATCAAGGGGAGTGGATGACAGAGACAGAGATGGGGAATTTCCCATCACCTATCACCAATTTTGTCATCACGTTGTGGGGGTGTTATGAGGAGTCCTGTTAATCTGGGTAAGTTGGCTTTATAGACAAAGAGCACAATAAATATTCCTCTTTATCCATAAATAAGAAATTATCACTTGCATGGAGGGTTGGGGTCCTGGTGGGACTCAATATCTAAGCTAAACGGGCACCCGATGGGATTATCATGTGATTTGGATGACAACAACTTGACATTATCACGGACCATGGGACAGTGGGAGAGAGTCAACAACGCCATTTTGTAGCAGGCTGCAGAAATGATGGAACCTGCAGAATCAACAAAAGTCGCTTAACAAAGAATGCCTCTATTACTTAATGGGAATATTCATAGTGCATTTTGGAGGTCATAGATGTGTGCATTAAAGCAGTAATGTTGTGGACTAATGGGAGGAACATGATAGGACATGTCCCCATCACTTGATGTGAGAATTTATGTTGCACCACGAGAGTGGGAATAGAGTATGCCCAAGAGATAAAGTGTGATGATGTAAGGGAACTATGGCACGATGATGTGGTGGGTCGATGTTGGCCACAGGTGATGTGGCAAGGAGACATGGGCAGTTGGTTGGCACATGGTGGACTTTGCTAATATGGTAAGGGTTGAGGATCCAAAACTTGAAATGGGCATAACTTTAAATCCATATGTTGGATTGTGGTCAAAATTTTTATTGCGAGAAACATCAGAACAATATGAATGCGATGGTGTAGACCAAAGTTACAAAGTGGTATTAGAGCATAAGGTTCAATACTATACCTATGGAGATGAATTTGGGACCCTAATGCAGAAGGATAAAATATTGCAAATTTGTTACCGAGTCTAGTGATCTTTAGTGATTGTTTGTTGGGTGTAATGTGTGCTACTTGTATCAATTTGAATATGAATTTTTCATAATGATGTTTTATATAGCCTCTCAGTCATATGTTTATGATGGATTTGCTAACATTGTAATGAGAATGCTTTATTTTCACTATGTATTGGTTGATTATATGTGTATGGCAACACATAAGAAAACACCAGGAATGAACAATAGAATGGTGTTGCACAACCAATGCCACCAGTTTCAGGAAGAAGAGTCAATTGAAAAGAGGATAGAGGAAGACTTGTTGAGAAATATAGGGCATGTAGTTAAGGTGTTTTATTAAATTATTTCTCTATAATCTTCACATTTTCTTGTGAGCTATATTATAGCATTAGCATTATTATTTAGTTGTCTTCTTCATCAAGATAAATTCCAACAAGAAGATCACAATGCAAACACAAGAACACCGAATGTAGGTTGCTAGTTAGGGCCAAAATCTCTCCTATAGAGGAAAAACAACAAAATCTCTTCTTATAGAAGTTTTTCAATGAAGACTCCCAAGACCATGACTTTGACCCAATACCAAGCCCTCCAAGGGATGAACGAATCAAAACAAAAATCAATTCTCTGCAAAAATGGTGACTGAAGAAACCCTAGTTTCTCCAATGTATCTACATGTGTGAGTAGCCCAAACACAGTTTTCCCTTCCTCATTTGACTTCAAATAATTTTTTCTTCCTTTATTGACATTTGTTGGACTATATCCCTTCTTCTTCCTCATATAGATCATATGGATCTTCACTTGTGTGTCTCAATGAGAATAGTAAGTTCCTTTTATATGCTTTTAAGGAGGTGAATCAAGCCTCTCTAGGCTGACATGAAGAAGGTTGGTCGACCCATCAATTGGAGGGTTCTAGACATGAAATTTTACATGAAATATTTTCCCTTTTGTTACATCGGCCCTCCAAGGGCTAGTACATCATGACTTTGACTCTTTACTTTTCAACAAGACCCCTAGAGCACAGAATGGGTGCTTTGACCTAGGACCACAACACGATGGGAAAGAAACCCATTTCAATAAAATAATTTCTCTTTTTACAAATAAATTTCCTTTTCTTTTCTTTTGAAAAATGCATCAATAGTCACATCAATTCATGACTCAAGAATAATTATGAAGATCGATACTTGTTACATTTCAACACCCCCTCTTAACTAGGGAGGTATTCATAATTGACCATAGGTATAAGGATGATACTTCCATTGAATTATTCTCATAAGAAGATTCAAATTGGTAATCCACATTAAGCATCAACATTATAATCAATATACAACTAGCATTGTCAACATATCAAGAACTTTACTAACATGCTCTATCTCTCAATAAATCGCCATTCTTTCCTCATGGCCTTCACTAAGACTTACGGTTGTTAGTCCTGGTCTAGTGCATGACACATGAAGCAGAGAACTATATCTGTCACTCCCTCTCAATCAGGGAGGAGCTTCCTCTAAATTAGGGAGAATGTCAATCATCCGCTACTATGATAGTAGATCTCACGGATCTATTTTCATCATCACATGTGTGAAATTTCTTATAGGGCCCTCTATATATAGCTTAATCATGGAGCCTTTCTTATTCATAACTTCTTCATAGGACATAGGCCATCCTCTTCATCACTTCCCTTCAAAAATCTATAGTGTTGAAACAATAACCATGTCATCCTTTTTCTTCCTCAAAAAGTGATATTTTAGTCCACATCTAGTTTTCCTTCATACAACCACATCTTTCATGTCATGTTTCTTTCAGGATCTTCCATCTAATCATACTGGTTGTAGGTGACATTCTACAACCATCTTTCGGTATCCCTGTTTCAACTTAACTTGATGAGTTCAAAAAAAAAAATGAACATAAAATTAAAGTTAGCTCTTTATGATGGCCCTTTTTCACAACCCAATAATCAATGAAATTTAACATGACTCCCTCTTGAACATGATCATCAAATCATCTGCAACCTACTATCATATGTTTCATTGTGGTGCACATCAACTCCTCAAACCAAGAACTAAGGCAACATCATATCCTTCTTAAAGTGAATATTATTCATATGGAAGGATCTTGGAGAACTTTATAGTACATCATGTGTTTCCTTCAACCTTTATCAAAGTCTTTATCGGAACACATCTCAGCTATTCATCTAGCCTTGCTCCTTATTTCTAGAATGAGATCCATCGTGTTGCAACTGAACCAACAAGATTCTTAAGAAGCCTGCTCAAAAATATATAAAATGGATAACAATCATCATGGTCATCCTTCCAAGCTGAAGAAGTCACTCCATGGCATTACAAAGGAGGATCCAAAGATGATCCTTCTCATCTACTTACAGTAAAATCTTTATATCAACTAGTTGACAGTTATTTTAGGTTTATGAATTTTATCATACATTGCTACTAATTCTCTTCAGGCATCCATAGTTCCACGATTATACCATGAATATATATTTATACATCAAAGTGTTCAAGGATCCAAGGGTCCTTACAGTTCCCTCCTTCCATCATGCTCATCAAAACAAAGGACTTTCTCATCCTTATTTAGTTACTTCCTCTACCTAACACATTCATTAATAAGTACTTCGAAGTGAAGTGTACAATAACAAAACATGATGTCAATCTATAAATCTAGGGTTACCCGGACACTTAGAGGTTGAATTCCTAGGGCTTTCAAGTGTCAAACTATTTTAGCCGCTACAATCACCATCCAAAATTTTTGCTTATCCTGTTTTGGAGCCTCCCCTACCAACCTTATGCAACACTTTGTCTTGCTTCATCAAGTACTCAAGCTTTAGAGCTTTCCTCACACAAAGGTAGTTGGTCGATCACAGTTGATCCATTTCCCTCACAGGCTGCTCATCCAGACTTGTTCTAGCTACAGGTTGAGCAACTTCCCAGTGAAATTTGCGCATTTATGGAGGGAAATGAGCCTTCCCTCTAGGAATTTCACAATTCCCTCTGATAGGCTGCTCGGCTCAAGGATTGCACAATCCTGTCAGCTAACCCTCCCAGCAAGATTTGCACAATTTTTACCATCAATAGGTTTTTCAGCCCAAGACTTGTACAAATATAGGCAGCAATTAGCTGTTGAGCCTAGAAATTGCACAATTCCCTTGGGCAGTCAACCCAACTTACTGTCAGAAATGTGCATTTTTCTCCAATAGTCGAGCAATCTCTTGCATGTGCAGTTGATTTGACCGGTTCCCTCCATGACTGAGAAAAAATTACTTGCATGCATAGGTTGCTTCTCCCAAGGCAACATGCAAAGGCATCCCTTATCTTAGGGATCTATGTTTAGCAGTTGGAGGTTACATGCAAGAGCAATTCAAAAACCTCCCACCAAGTGTCGCTTCCACTAGCTTTGTGGCATGCATGTCACAAACTCGATGTTATCAAAACTCATCAACCAGACACTACAAAGCTCATTCCTCACATCAACCTTGTAGCTCTGACATCCCATATCACATCTAGGAACAATCGACACATTCAACTTAGTTGTTTGGGTAAAGCTCTCTTCCCATGCCTTGTGTTGCATTTCTGTCGCTTTTGGGTTTTCACTTGTATGAGTATTATTTTCTTGATTTCTTTGAATGCTTGCTTTCATTTACTTGTATATTAGCTTTTCCTAGCTCTATTTCAATTTTCATTGCTATCTCACTGTTGTCGCATGCATGAAACTATTTTGCACGGACGTTCGCCCAACCGGTGAACGACCTCACCCACATGCAGGTTGATCTATTTGCTCAATCCTCCATTCATTTTTTTCATGAATTACTTATCACTTCTGCTATCACTTAGTGTCGCCGCGTATTTCATTGACTTACCTTCTTTAAGTTGCCTGTCGGCGAGTAGGGCCAACCTTAGCCTAGTCTCTGCTTTCACCAAGGCTGCGTTGCGCAATATGGAGAAATAAATCTCACCTTCCTCTCCAGATTTGCATATTCAGGCCCAGAACTATACTCCTGGACTAAATTGTGCATTTCTGGAGGTCAGTGGCTTCCTGGCCCAAAAATTTGCACAAATTTGTCCCTAGGCCAATAGTCTTTCCCAGTGGGAACCGTGCATTGCACAATCCCAACAACCAACTACCCAAATGGATTGTGCATTACACAGTTCCAACAATTAGTCAGCCTCTTAGTAGCCTAGATTATGCCTTTTGTAGTCCTAGCAGTCGGTCTCCCGACCTCCCGGCCGAAATTGCGCAACCTTCATGATCGTTCACCTAGGTATGTTGCAAGTCAGTTCTCATGTTCATTTTGGTTTTCGACTGACAGATTTCTTTCTATGAGTGTTTCCATGTCTCCAAGTATTCTAGGTGTTCATCTGCCTCTTACTAGTACATGTACAATGGTTTCCAGGAGAGTAGAGACGAAGACACTGTTCAAAGCACGCTTGGGGATGCAGCCCATCAAGTGTCCATGGGCTTACCTACTCACAAAGACATCAAGTTTTCCATGGACAAGGAAATCAAGCAACAACATCACAGTGAGCACAATCATGAACATCAATTGAAGGCAACATACCGAATGTAGTGAACACGGCGAACACAGCGAATGCAAGAGGAAGGTTGTTCACAACCTAGAGGCAGAGAAAATTTGCAAGATCAAGTAGATCCATTGATAATGAAAGCAACTTTGGAGACTCATGCTATGAAGTGACGATGTGACATGAAGATCGCGTGAAGGCATAAGATGGAACAAAGAAGGAGTTGCATGTGTTGAAGCAACAATTCAGGAAGAACATGAAGCTGCACAGAGAGTCCAATGAGTTGCAGTAAGAATAGGAACAACAGTGGGTGCAACATGCACTCACAGATGAAACTGCAGCAATACAAGTTAAGGATCTATCCCAGCAGATGACACAAAACAACCATGGTGAGAAATGTTTCTGATTGCATGCAAGGGATCCATCAACATGCATGTCGTTGAGCACACACATGCAATCCAACCCATTCAACACACTCACCAAGGAAAAGACAAAAGGCAAGTCCAACTGGGGCTGAACATGTACTTCGACAAGTTGATGCCCATGACCACCATCACACACTTGAAGATCAACACGGACACTATGCATCAGTGTGTTTTCGGTTCAACCATACCCAAGAATAAAATGCACACGTTATTAGATGAGTTGGATGAAGGGGCTGAACCAATGCACCGGTTGCAACACAGGCAAGAGTTTGCTTCAACAAGATGTCACCATGAGGTGCATACACACCATTACAGATGACCAAGCTTGGCATCAGCTCACCATCTTCACCATCACAATCATGTCAAAGAGTTGGTCTCAACACAACGACCAAGTTTCAGTGATGTCTTGCAAGGCTTGTTCAAACCATGTTGTCTTACATGAGTACATGTGCATTCTAATGTTGAGTCATGTCAAGTATAAGTCAAGTGTCAATGGTTGGATGTAACAATCATAGAGTATGTGAAGAGTCATCAGGGTAGTTGAACTATCACAAAGGGGAATGTCAAGGGTCACCCCACCCTTTGCTATAAATAGTCCCTCATAACTCATTATATAGGATTTTGGTCAGCCAAGCTTCTACTAAGACTATCTTGAAGAAGGTTTGGACAGTATTGTAACGTGCCTTGGCTTCTCCATTGCACGGAGCTAGTACATCTCTTTGGAGGACCAGGAGGATGTGGTTGTAACGTTCCACTGATGGGGCTAGTAGTTTTACATGGTGTATTGTATGATTGTGACTTACACTTCTTTTATAATAAGAGCCAACACATTTTCATGCATATGTTGTTATTGCAGTTGGATTGTTTCGGTTGCCTGAATGATATATGTTGTTTAACTTATGTACTTGTGTATGAACTAATTTGTATGCAATTATATGAATCTTGTTGTTAATGTGTTGCATATGTTATTAATGTTGTCACCATCCGTGTCAACTGCTCTTCCAGACATCAGACAAACCTTTCTCATGAACTTGGTTATATCAACATCACACTCATCTCAAACTGATCAGTGAGTGTTGTTCATGTTATCTTACATTGTATGTTGGGACTGCCGCATCCGTGTTGATTGCTCTGTCGAAAGCTGTGCATGTCCTTTGCGTTGTGTGTTCCTAGCTGAGTTGGGATTGATCCCTTTCAACCTGGAACTCACCTTCGCCTTCCTCTCCCTTTGAAGTGTTGGAACCTCTCATACTCATTCCTTAACTTAGTGCATCAGTCACACCCTTGCTACTGACAAAGTTATCTTACTTGCCTCTGTGCAACATCATGGTCAAGGCATTACTTTACGACCCACTTCTGGGACTCCTACACCAAATGGTCTGAGGTCTAATTGGGACTTCTTACCAAGGAGATCCCCTTGACTTGTTTGCAGGTCCAACACCGTCAACACAAACCTAGACCAAGAGTTTCATATATTACTTATCAACCTTATCCATGCCTACTAGACACGAGCCCTAGATTTTTCACAAACCCTATAGATTGAGGGGTAGGGTTTAATTGAGGGAATATAAATGGGATTTTCATATGCATTTTTAGATATCAATACCCATATCAATCATTTTAAAAATAAACCCTAGTACCACTAACCCAACAATAGTTCATGTTGGACCCTTAACAAAAATATACCAAACACACCTCATGGTTAAATACCTGTAGTGGCTTGAAATTTTGGATGCCATGATTTCTTCATCATATTTCCTCAATTTGTGAATCTCATTACTTTTGTTTGCTCATCTTTTCCTATGAACTTCTAAAAGTTTCCAAAATGTTGACAATGATTGTCAACAAAACTTATCTTTTACAATCAAGAAGAGATGATTGTCATAATATCGAGACCTGATTCTGGACTATTATCCCTTCAAATTCAATAAACCTTTTCTTATTTGTTGGCTAATTTAACCTCATAGCTTTAGGTGCAACAATATTCCAAAACAAATTCTTCAAAATGTTGACTGGTAATGTTTGTCAACAATCCAAAATTACCTGTTATTGGGACCTTACCTACTGCTTGTGGCTTTCCTTATCTCTAAATGTGGTCAAAGTAAATTATTGGACCCTTGAATTAGGACTTCCAAGATCGTGCCAATAATTCCAATACATAACTTCTAGAATGATACCAATAGTACCACTATTATTTCAAAAATACATGTACCTTATTAATGTTACCATAGGTCGAATTATTGACTTCTGGTGGGATCAAACTTTATTTATATATATGTGTGCCAATATTATCACTGTTAATTACATAGATGCTTTCACGCTTATTTGGGTTAACAAGTTCTTAGCAATGGTGGTTATCCTTTGAAGATATGCCTAGAGTAACTTGATTTAGAACTCCTTTGAAGAATTAAACTTGTAGCCAATATTGCAAGAGATTTAGGCTCCTTCTTTTGACAGTAGCCTTTAATTCATATCCTCTATTGTTTCTTGATTTCCCACAAATATGCTTGAGAAACTTGATCTCAATTAGTTTTGTGATTATATATAGGTGTAGTGACTATATTAGATGATAGTCCTAATGTTCCTTCTCCCTTATACACAAAAACGTGAAAGGACTCCCATCTCCTTGTATTTTAATTTTGAAAAGTACTTATGCTAAGAGGAGAACCAAGCTCCTTTGCATGCTAATTTAGAATTTGATGAAGAGTGTCTTCTTAGATGTCATGGTTAGGTAAAAAGAATATTTTTTACAGGGAGACTATGCTTCAAAATGAACATAACCATACCATAGAAATTCTAGATCATGTACATAAGATTTGACTCCTTTCTAGGGTTCATATGGTTTCCAATAGGAAGACCTTGAATGCTTAAAAAACATTGAATTGTCCCTTCACAAAACTTTGGAAAATTTACTGATCAATAGTGACTATAATTTAAATACTATAGTTGTGAAGTTGCTTTAGAAATTTAGTGATTTGGATGAGAGATAAAAACCTGGTGGTCCTCTTTTTAACCTTCGCTTCAATGTCAAGAGGTTGCTGCCTTCGTTAGGCTTGTAGCCAACCCTTTCGCTTTCCCAAAACATTTCCTCCTTATACTCTTGTTCTGATGGATTAGGTTTTCATCCTATTAGTAGAGATTAGGGCTAGAAGGAAGGCTCAAAATGTCGTGTTCTTCTTGCCAAAAAGTGAAGATTTGAGAGTGTTGTAGGATGAGTCTTTTAGGTCTCCTTGAACAGAGATATTATGCCGTCAATCAATATCGCTCTAGCACTATGTCATGCAACTTTTTTTCTGCAATAAGGGCTTGACGAATTGCCTAGAAAACTAAACTTGATGCTTCATCAAATTCGGCCTAGGGTCAATGATGTGCTTGAGATGGATTGAAGCCTAACTTGATCTTCTTTCTACCCTTTAATCAAATCCCTAGCTTTTATTCCATGTTGAGAAATCTATGGCATATAGTTAAGGTGTTTTATTAAATGATTTCTCTTTAATATTGACATTTTATTGTGAGTTATATTAGAGCATTAACATTATTATTTAGTTTTTTTCATCATCAAGATAAATTCTAACAACAAGATAAAAATGCAAATAGAAGAACACTAGATGTAGGCTACTAGCAAGGGCCAAAACCTCTCCTATAGAGGAAAACCCACAAAATATCTTCTTATAGAATTTGTTCAATGAAGACTTCCAAGACCAAGCCCTCCAAGTGATGAGCCATCCAGAACCTAAATTAATTCTCTGCAAAAAGGGTGACTAAATAAATCCTAGTTCCTCCAATAAATTTGCATGTTGAGTAGCCCAATCGTGGATTTCTCTTCTTCACAGAATTAATTCTTCCTTTCTTGAACTTCATTGGACCATATCTCTTCTTCTTTTTTGTATAGATAAAATGGATATTCACTTGTGTGTGTCTCTCTCTATGAGGATAACGAATTCCTTTTATAGGCTTTTAAGGAGGTGAATTAAGCCTCTCTAGGTCAACATGAATAAGGTTGTCCGACCCATCACTTGGACGCTTCTAGACATGAAATTTTACATTAAATATGTTCCCTTTTGTTACATGGGCCCTCCAAGGGCTAATACATCATGACTTTGAATATTGACTTATTGTTGATTATACGACCAACGTCCCACATTGACTAGAGGTGGGGAGGATCATGAGTATATAAGGATGGAAAAATATCTCCATTGGTATGAGGCCTTTTGGGGTAAGTCCAAAAGAAAATCCATGAGGGCTTAGGCCCAAAGTGGAAAATATCATACAATTGTGGAGATATGTGGTGTCCAGAGTCCTTACAAGTGGTATCGGAGCCAAGTTCCAAAGTTAGCCAAGTGGATGAATCCTCGGAATGCTGAACGAAGGTGGTGGGTCCCGGTAATATCACGATGGGATCCATGGATGAGCTCGGTTAGATAGGCGGTGTGCTCCAGATTCTTCATGGACGTGTCCTGGTCCCAACACGGTGAAGAGGAGTTGACCTAAGATAGAGCAAGCTCTCGAGGCAGGTGGTGCTCCATGTAAGGCGTGTGCTTCCAACGCATTGGAGTGGAGAATCCTAGCTGGTAGAGAGTGGATGGATGGATAATCGTATGAGGGGAGGCTCGATGGTCCTTTGTTCGAGGGGAGGATTGTTGGGTATACGACCAAAGTCCCACTTTGACTAGAAGTGGGGAGGATCATGGGTATATAA
>APFE030981283.1:51088-72076 GCA_000404065.3 Pinus taeda
AAAGAGGCCATGGTTGATGAAATGACATCTTTGCACAAAAATGAGGCTTGGGATCTGGTGGAGTTGCCGGCTAGAAGGTAACCCATTGGCAGCAAATGGGTGTTCAAGAAGAAGACAAATGTAGAAGGGAAGATGGAGAAATACAAAGCTCGGTTGGTAGCAAAAGGTTATTCCCAGGTGCTAGGAATTGATTTTGGTGATATTTGTTCTCCTGTTGCCAAGGTAACTTCTATTAGATTACTTTTATCTGTTGCTACTGCTTTTGATTTTGAGATATAACAGATGGATTTGAAGACAACATTTCTTTATGGGGATTTGGAAGAGGAAATCTACATGAAGCAACCTGAAGGCTTTGCGGTGAAGGGTAAGAAAGAACTGGTATGCAAGTTAAAGAAGTCTCTATATGGGTTAAAACAGTCACCAAGGATGTGGTATCAGAGGCATGCCCCAAAGTTACCCAAGTGGATGAATCTTCGGATTCCGAACGAAGGTGGTGGGCCTTGGTAATATCACGATGGGATCCGTGGATGAGCTCGGTTAGACAGACGGTGTGCTCCGAATTCTTCATGGACATTTCCTGGTCCCAAAAAGATGAAGAGGAGTTGACCTGGGATAGAGCAAGCTCTCGAGGCAAGTGGTGCTCCATGTAAGGCGTGTGCTTCCAACGCATTGGAGCGGAGAATCCTGGTTGGTAGAGAGTGGATGGATGGATAATCGTTTGAGGGGAGTCTCGATGGTCCTTTGTTCGAGGGGAGGATTGTTGAGTATATGACCAAAGTCCCACATTTCCTAGAGGTGGGGAGGATCATGGATATATAAGGATGGCCAAATATCTCCATTGGTATGAGGCCTTTTAGGGTAAGTCCAAAAGAAAATCCATGAGGGCTTAGGCCCAAAGTGGACAATATCATACCATTGTGGAGATATGTTGTGTCCAGAGTCCTTACACTTATCAACAAGTTCCCTAGAGCACAAAATGGGTGCTTTGACCTAGGACCACAAAATGATGGGAAAGAAACCCATTTCAATAAAATAAATTTTATTTTTACAAATAAATTTCCTTTTATTTTCTTTTGAAAAGTGCATTAGTGGTTACATAAAGTCATAACTCAAGAACAATTTTGAAGACTGATTCTAATTACATTTCAACAAGACTCACATGACTTGATGGACACCATCAAAAGCATAAGATTTTACCTAAGAAGTTACAAGGTTGCCAATGAAAGCCTTGTAGTGGCCCAGGAGAAGAAAGAAGTAAATTCGATCATATTTCAGAGCCTATTGGAATTTCAAAGGTAGAGGAAACATCATTTAGGTTCTAGCTACCTAAGAAAGGACAGAAGGTGAAAAAAATTTGATCAAGACTTGGAAGACACAAATTGAAGATTGATGGTGCAAAAGGTAGTACATCCAACAATATACATAGGAAAGCAATTAAATATACAATGAGAGGTGGAAATTCACTAAGTACTCCAAAAAGGAGGTGAGGTAGTCATAATTTTTTATCTAGTGTAGAAACTAAAAGATATCACTAGCAAGGGAGGAAGGGAAGGGAATCCATGCTAGAATAATTTAAGAAGAAAAACCCCATTCATTTAATAGAGATGTGAAGAAGGTCAAGGAAGTAGAGGAATGGTTGTTGGGAATGAATAAGTACTTTAGGGTAAATGAATACTCAAAGAATGTAACACCATCCTTCCTTTCTCAAATTCTAGAGTGCTCCAAGAATGATCTAAGTGTGCAAGTGTATGAGAGAGAGAGCTCCAAAACTGAACTGACAAAATGTTTAATTGACAAAAGTTGTGAATTGATCCTCATAAGCCTTTTTATCAATGAGGCCTCTATTTTCTTCATTTTCCTTTATTTTTCCTTCAATTTACTCCTCACATGAAACATGTGACCTTTCACCTTCCTTTTCTCCTAATTTCCTTTATTTTCTTAAATAAAATATCAATAAATGCCATTGTTCCTCTTCAAAGCATTTGCCAATTTCCTTAGCCATAATAAACCAAATTAACACCCCCCTAGGATGTTTCACCTAGCACTGATCTTGGAATACATGTCCCATGACCTTGGTCTTATTTTTCTTTTAATAACTTTATTACATGTATTTTTAACCAGGGTTGTTATAGAACCCTCCCCCTTGTGGGAACATCATCCTCGGGGCTCAATGACACCTATAACCAGCAAGACCGTTGAAAATCAAAACACACTGACCATGGAGATTTATAACTTAACTTGATGCAGTATTTATAATGAACGTCCTGCTAAAAATAAAAATCAACATAACCAACATGAAAACCTTACTGGTTATTGGAGCTTTATAACACAACTCGATGCAGTATTTACATCATACATATGCATTGAAAGTGAAAAGTAATTCTAGTGTTATACTGCCACCAAGCTAACTGCTAATCCTTCCTAACTCAACCCGATCTGATGACTAAGCGAATATATATACATAATAAAAATAGAACACCAAAACATATGCCAAAAGACATTTTCTCAACCAACGAATAGAGAATAATACATAGCCTACATCTAATCAGTCATCTCCCATGTAGCCTCATCGGGCCCAAAGTGCTTCCACTACACTCTAACTTGCTTGATTGCTCGATTCCAGAGCATGAGTTGTATCCACTACAAAATGCACTGAGGTTCCTGCTAGAATTATCCTTCTAGCTCCACCTGCAATAAAGACCAATTAATCACATGATCAACATATTTCACATACTTCTTAACCAATGAAACATGGAAAATAACATGGAATTTCATTGCTAGAGGAAGTGCAAGTCGGTAAGCCATTGGTCCAATCCTCTCAAGAATCTTAAAAGGCATGTAATATTGAGGTGCCAACTTCACACAAGACCCAATCCTCAAGGATATATTCTTGGGCTTCATGCACAAGCACACATGCTCCCCAACCTGAAACTCCTTAAATTCTCTATGATGATATGCATAACTTTTATTTCTATCATGTGTTTCCTTTAAATTCTTCTTGATAACCTGCATTTCCTGTTCCATTTCTACCAACATGTTTAGTCCAATCAACACCTTGTCCAGTGGATCACTCCAACTGATAGGAGTATTACAACACCACCCATAAAATGCCTCATACAGACTCATCCTCAAATATTCTCGATACCTGTTGTTGTAATAAAACTCAAACTATGGAAGATACTCTTCCCACTTCCACTGCTAGTGCATAACATACATTTTGAACATGCCCCCCAAAATCTTGTTGACCCTCTCTGTCTGTCCACTTGTCTACTATTAATAAGTTGTGTTGAAGGCCAAATATGTACTCAAGCCTACAAATAACTCTTTCCAAAACTTGGAAGTGAACTTAGCATCTCGATTTGACACAATATTCCTAGGAATACCATGCAATCTCACTATATCTCTGATGAATACCTATTCTACCTCACTAGCTGAATAAGTAGACTTAACTGCTATGAAGTGAACTACTTTAGTCAACCTATCAACCACAACCATGATGGAATCATGATGTCTAGATGTCCTCAACAAACCTCTGATCAAATCCATAGAAATTACCTCCCATTTCCACTATGGAATCACAATCGATTGTAGCAAACCACCCGGATGCTTACACTCTTCCTTTATCTGTTGACAATTCAAACATCTAGCCACACATTCTGCCACCTCTTTCTTCAGATTCAACCAATGTTATAATTTCTTAACTGTTGTTAATGTCTTATGATATCTCAGGTGACCTGAATATAGATTAACGTGAAATTCCCACAAGATAAGCTTCTTGAGCTCACTGTTGTCTGACACATATATCGTATCTCTAAATCTCACCAAACCATCTGTCGTAAGATGATAGTCCACATCTTGTTCACCTGTGCCTTGCCACTGGAACATGTGCCTAGGATCTAATCTTGTAAATTTTTTCCATATGAACTCATAAATTCTATGTGATTTACATGTAACTGTATTCTAATAGAATCTATAGCCTTGTTCTCTTTACTCTTAATGTACCTGATCTGGAAGTCAAACTCATTGATCGTAGCCAACCATCTAGCTTGCCTGAAATTCAGATTTTATTGGTCAAACAAGTATCTCAATCCACTGTAATCACTCATCAAGATGAATCTCCTACCAAGAAGATAATGTCTCCACATATTCAATGCATGGATGATCTCTTCCAACTCAAGATCATGTGTCACATAGTTCTACTCATTCTCATTCAGTTCCCTTGACTCATAGCATACTACCTGTCCTTCTTGCATCAGGACTCCACCAAGTCCTCTTTTGCAAGAATCTGTACACAACACAAACTCTTTATCCATATCTGTAATCTTTAGAATTGGAGCATTTGTAAACGATTTCTTCAACAGCGCAAAACCCGTTGCACATTCCTCTCTCTATTTAAATTTCTTCCATTTCCTCTTCAGTGATGTAATAGGATAGGAAATCTATGAGAAGTTCCTGATGAACCTCTTGTACTAACCTGCTAGCCCCATGAATGATATGACCTCATTCACATTCCTAGGATTTTCCCATTCCATGATAGCTCTTATCTTTTCTGGATCCACTGTTATGCCTTCCTTCGAAACAACATGTCCCAAGTAATGTACCCCTGTCTGAAGGAAACTACATTTGCTAAGGTTGGCATACAACTGATGCTATCTTATCAATCTCAATATTATATGATAGGGGTTCTGGCGTAAATCACATTATTAATCAATTCTACAATCTCAATATTACTGTTAATTTTTCAACGTGCTCTTCCTCATTATTAGAATATATCAACATATCATCAATGAATACAATAACAAAATTGTCCAAATAAGGACGCAATACACTATTCATCAAGAACATAAAAGTAGTTGGAGCATTAGTTAAACCAAAAGGAACCACAAAAGCCTCATAATGCCCATACCTGGTCTAGAAATAAGTCTTGTAGATATCCTCTTCTTTGATGCATACCTGATGGTATCATGATCTCAGATCAATCTCTGAGAACATTGCTCCTCCCTTCAATTGATTAAACAAGTAATCAATCCTCGGTGACATAAACTTGTTCTTGAAGGTTACCTTATTTAACTACTTTTAATTAATACACAACCTGAGAATACCATCCTTCTTATTCACAAAAAATATTGGTGCACCCCAAGCTGACACACTCAAACTAATGTATCCCTTGTCAAGCATTTCCTTCAACTACGAACTCAATTCCACTAGCTCTATAATGCTCATCTTGTAAGGTGTCTTTGATGATGGTGTTGCTCTTGGTACCAACTCAACATAAAATTCCACTTCCCCATGATGTGGAAACTCTAAAATATTTTCTAGAAATACATTCTGAAACTATTGTAAAATTGGGTACCTATTCAAGACTTCTGCATCCTCAACATCCTTACCTTTATTACTGGAAATATGAACTACAAATAACACACACCCTCTCCTGCGGCTACGCTTTGACAACATAGTTGTAACTATTTTGACTAATGTAGCCTTCTTATTACCATGCAATATTCTATATTCTCCATCGTCATCCAAGCACTCTATAGCCTTCTCATAAAAATCCACCTTAGTCCTATGAAGATACAACCAATCCATACCCAAAATCATATTCTATGATCCCAATGGAAGTACATTCAGATGGAATGATGTAGGCATACCATTCAACTCAAATGCACGAGCCCTTACCCAATGATGAATTATTTTCTTAGTACTTGTAGCCAACTACACTAACCAAGACTATACATTTAATTATTTATTCAAACCACACTAATCCATGAGGTTAGGATCAACATAACTATAATTAGATCTAGGGTCAATCAAAATAGAAACAACTTGATCACAAATCTTACCGTCCATCTTGATAATAGATGCTTGATGATCCGCTTTCTTGTTATCTAATGTTGCATAGATCTGAGGAATGCTCTTTCCAACATCTCCAACTGTTTGTGCTTATTGTGGACTGTAGATATGAGGTCTACCACCTAGATACAATGGGAAATACCTTTTGAGATGTTCCTTGTCTCATATCCAACACTGAATTGTCCCTTACCCTCACCTTTATTTTGTTTCTCTCTAGGTTGTGACCCATGTCCCTTTCCATCTACATTAGAAATCTTGTGAGGAACAACATTCTCTTTCTCACCTTGATCCCAAGGTCTTGTTCAATTTGGTGGTCATTTACCTTTAGCTTTGTCTCTCCCTTTCCAACCTTGCTGAGACTCTATCTTATGCTTTGATTGTTCATAAAAGTGCTTCAACTTTATAGTGACTTCTTCAAGTGAACAAGGTTCATCATACTCAATCTGATCCTTAAATGTTAATGGAAATCCACTTAAAAATATCTGAACCTTGGCATTCTCATCCTTAAGATATAGTACATACCTCAATAAATCCAGGAACTTAGTCATGTAGTCCTCATCTGTCATCAATCCCATCTTCAAATCATATAACTCCTTGGATTTATTTTCATAGTAACTTTATGATGAGTACTTCTTCCTAAAAAGTCTCTTAAATTCATGCCAACTCAACTCCTTTTTCCTAATATCTCTGACACACTTCACATCCTCCCAGCAGATATATTGTTGCCCTTTGATACCAAAAATAACTATCCTAGCCTTCATGTTCTATGTATAGTCATGCATCTCAAAGAATTTCTTCATCCTAAGTAACCATGCCTCTACATATTCCAGTTTCTTCAACTCTCCATCAAATGTAGGTGGCTTGGCTTTCTTAAACTCATCTGGAAAATATCCACTGTCATTCCTCCTATAAGGATGATAGTGATGATGACCATGATACCTATTGGAACCAGAAATAGAGTAGAACCCATGTCCATCACCTCTCCTATACAGTGTATCCAAGAATCTTCCATCCCTGGCCATGTCATCTCTATCTGACATATTCCCACCATGAGAGCTATTTCCATATGCCCCATTAGTCATGTCCTCCTATCCATAATTGACCTGTGGTTTCTCACTGTCTCTACAAGTCTGACAAACTTTGAAGAATAAGTGCATTGACCTCATCTTGTTTATTTTGTGCCTTGGCTAGTCTCTCCTATGAAAAAATTATCTTGCCATTATCTGCCTCGCAACTTCTGATTTCTACTTTCAAACTTCTCAGTGTGTCTACTATGGGAGGGGAGTACTCATCTGTTGGTTGTTCATCTGATATGTAGGGAGAGTCTCGTGAATTATAATTCAAGGGAGTATATCTCATCTGTAAGATCAACCAGATTATAGTTCAAGGGAGGATATCTCATTTGCAAGATCAACCAGATTAGTACGATAAATGTATACTCATAATCATAATAATATATCAACATCATCTCAATCATTATCCAGTTACCATGCATGATTTCACAAATTATAACACTGACTTAATACATGCTAATCATAGTCACTATAATGCATGCATAACAACATGTAGACACAGACATGCATAAAAAATACATATACAACCAACATGCATTCATAACAAACTCAACCCAACAACAACATCATCAATTTTTGCATCACAACACAACTGTAACAATGACCACCACCATGCATACATAACAAGCACATATAGAACCTTCATGCATGCATGACAACCACAATCCACCCATCCAGTCCAAGTGTTGAACCATGCTCTGATACCACTAGAACGGAAACCTTCTCTGATACCACTATGTAAGACCCTCTTCCCACATTTACCCAAGCTCACTAGTCTACCAGGGTAAACATGTGATGAAGAGTTAGTATGGCATGACTCAACCTCCTAGATCACCTAGAGGAAGTGGAATCGATAAAACCAAAACATTATTGACTTCCTTAAGGTGCTACAACACCCCCAAGAGCTAAACCACACTTCTAGGTGCCCAAACCATGAGCTAAACCACTTTTTCATTGTCCTGGAATCCTAGACACTTGCACAACACTGCAAAAATTCAACTGTAACCTTCTATTCACATGCATAAGCATGCAAGGGATTGGTTGCAGTCTTTTTCACCCAGTTCTACGCCTGCAACCGCAAGATATAAGACACTTTTTTAGGGCTAGTCTCCAGACCACTGCCTAGAATTTAATGAAACTCTCAGAAATGATAAATGGCATAGGGATAAGGCCTTCCATACAAAACATAGACAATAACTTGAACTAACCAGGCCTAACCATGACAAACATTTTTTCAAACACATCATGAACATATCATCTAAAAGTCAGAATTATATATCTAAACATAGGGATATCATACTTATCTAAGAATCGTCAAGAAGGTTTGGTGCACTCTCATAATAGCTACATTATCGTATATTAGGTCATACATTCATTAACCGTCCATTTACTAATCAAAACATGATGAGGGCCATAACTAAAGTTTGACATAAAACCATGCATATAACCAACATATAACTAGAATAATAACAATGATAGAACAACCATTAAAGCCACATAATAACAAGTGTAAATACTCATGAAATACAAGAGGAAAAGAGATCTTATTAACATATTCAAATCCAACCAAGTTAGGGACTTCCTCGTACCACCCGAACATAGATTGGGATGAACCAAATCTTTCTTTTAGCCAATCACCCCTGTGCCATATTCCAAGCATGAATGTGGGACTCACAACAAAACAACCAAGGCTTCCTCAAGCTTTACGTTGTATCTTGCCATTACCGGTCAAGGGATTCTTAGGCCTGAAACCTTCATGTATAAAACTAGGCTTTATCGTGTATCCTACCATTATCGATCAAGGGATTCCTAGGCCCAAACAATAAACATATACTACCAGGCTTTTATGGCAATCCCACCAAAACTAGTCAAGGGATCACTAGGCCCTAAACAAGCATGGATGCCTCTAGATTTCTTCACCAATACCTTGAGGAATTTTCTCGTCTCCACCCTCAGGCTTTAATGTATCCTGCGATTATGGTCAAGGGATTCCTAGGCCCTTGGGAATTTTTCTTGAGACCACCTCACTCGGTTCCAAAACCATCCGACAATCTAATTCAATCAAATGAAAGAACCCCATCACATGATGGCTATCTAGAAACGGAAAGGCAAGATTTAAAACCACAGTCACTACTAGAAAAATCCATACCAATGACAACAAGAGAACCAAATACACACATTCATATACCATGCATGCCAAAACTAGCAAGGAAATCATACATGCAACTCGATACCTACAAGTAATATTGATGTAGCTACTTGATCCAACTCTTCCTTGCTTGATATTTTCTTCCCTTTTTCTTTCTTGTCCTTCCTTTGTCTTCCTTTATTTCTCCAGTAATTCTCTAAGTGTGCAAGAGTATGAGAGAGAGAATAGAAAGAGAGCTCCAAAACTGATATGACAAAAACTATGAATTGGTCCTCATAAGCCTTTTTATCAATGAGGCCTCTATTTTCTTCATTTTCCTTAATTTTTCCTTCAATTTTGTCCTCACATGAAATTTGTGACATTTCACCTTCACTTTCTCCTAATTTTCTTTATTTTCATAAATAAAATATGAATAAAGGTCACTTTTCCTTTTCAAAGCCTTTGCCATTTCCTTTGTCAATTTCCTTAGCCATAATAAACCAAATGAACACCCCACTAGGATATTTTGCCAACATTTATCTTTGAATATATGTCCCATGACCTTGGTCTTATTTTTCCTTTATTAACTTTATTACATGGATTTTTAACCAGGTTTGATACAGAGAACATGAAGGAAAGAGTAACCATCTTCAACCTGAAGAGAAAAGTTGACATCTGATGGGAAAATTTGAGGAATGAAAAAGATATAATAGAGAATAATTTATTCTCGAGGATATTTGATAGGTAATTAAGGGAGAATTATATATCTAAAGGATGCTGACAGAAAGGCCAAGGAATTATATGAGTGTAAATTCAGGAAACTATCAGTTGATGAATATACAATCATACTTTTGGACCTATTGAGATATGTGCCATACATCAGGGATGAGAAGACAAAGATTCAAATATATCTTAATGGATTTCCCTATACATTTAATGATAATATATAATTCAATGAGACTAAAGAACTGGAGTATGCCATTATGAAAATAAAGTATTTCTATGAGCAACAAAAGTGTGAACTTAAGTTCAAGGCTGATTAGAAAATGAAGGGAAAACCTATCTTTAAAGTGAAAGGGAAGAAGTATGAGAGAGGAAATGTGAATTTGACCTCTTCTACTAAGGATGGGTATTAACAGAAGAATACTATTGTTGATAAGGACTAATTCGCTAAGCTCATCAAAGTTCAATCCAAGAGGTTCAAAGGAGGAGATATGCAGTATTAGACATGTGTAGGGAACCATGGGAGTAGAGATTTCCCTTAGCATCAACATAATAGTCAAAGAGTATACAATGTACAAGAAGTAAAGACCATGAAGGATGTGGCTAAGAGTGTGTCATGGATCTATGTCGCGTTGGATAATAGGTAGGTTGATCAGTAAGCATCCATGATAGAGATGGAAGGTATGATTCATAACCAACGATTTTCAATTCTGATAGACCTAGGTTCTAATTTTAATTACATTACCCCCAAGATTTTTGTGTTCTAGAGCACAGCCCATGATAAAACATGGCTAGTCCAATTAGCCACAGGGACTAAGAAATGAGTTGAGCATGTGGTGAAATCATGCCTAGCCGTGATAGGCGGCATGCCCATGACTACAAATCTAAACTTTTTACCATTGGGTTCATGTGATGTATTAGTCAGTATGGATTGGCTAGCAGGACATAGAAACAAAATTGATTGCTTTGGAAAATTAATTTAATGCCTTAGCAGAAAAAGGGAAAAAGTGATGCTGTAAGGAAAAGTGAATTCGATAAGATTTCAATAAATCATTGTGTTGTAATTGAGGCGGTGTAGCAGGAAGGGATGTAAGTTGTTTTTTCCCAAGTGACCAACGACTCTGAGAGTAGCAACAACAATTAGGGATAGAATCCCATCTTGTAACAATTCAACGATGTGTGTCCCGAGGAAATATCGGGACTACAGCCAAGGAGGGAAAAATAATTTTCAATAGAACTATTGCCATTATTAAAGCCAATAACAAAAGCTCCATGCCAAATGAGTATCCCAGAACTTGTAGAGATGAAATTGTAGTTAAAAGAAATGTTGGACAAAGAACATTAGTATACCCATCATGTCACCCTGGGGAGTGTCTATATAATTTGTGAAGAAGAAGAATGGAACGTTGAGGTTGTGTATAGATTAAAAACAGCTCAACAAAGCCAAAATTAACAACAAATGTCATTTCTCAAGGATTGATAATTCGCTTGATGAACTTGGAGGAGTTGCAATCTTTTTTAAGATTGATTTGAGGTTTGGGTGCTATCAAGTACACATTAAAGATGAATACATTCATAAAATGACAATTATAACTAGGTACGGGAATTATGAATTTGTAATTGTGTCGTTTGGGCTCAAAAATTCCCTAACAACATTTATTTGTTTAACAAATAATGTCCTCAGTACATTCTTGGAAAAGTTTGTGTTGGTTTTCATTAATGACATATTGTTCCATTAGAAAACCATGGAGAAGCTTGAGAAACATCTAGTAGCAGTCTTCTGAGACAATGGTTGAATCCATTGATGCCACATATTCATTCTTATCACCCTATCCCCAATGGTTTTAACTGTCATTTTCAATAATATGATTTTGGAAAAAAAAATCCACCAAGAATGATTTCAAAATCGATGCATGACCTGCATTCAGTACACGCATACGGTCTTTTTAACTCATGTGTCAAAATTTTTGATTATTTGATCCACAAACCATGGTCGAAACCACCATAACATGACAAGTCGTAGAAAGAACTTCTTTGACATGGATCGCTTCCTTTCGATACCCAATATATTTTGCAATCTATTATAAAATCTCAATTTCCCATCTCTATATATAATCCCATCAGCAAGTTGTTGATCAGTTCGAGGAAATCAGATCTGGTAGAAAAGGGGTTTTCTCATAAACCAAGAGTTTTCGAACAAGTGCCTTCTTCCAGGCAAATGGCTGGTGGCGTTATTGTTGGAAAGGCAAAGGAGACAAAGCATGAATTCACACATAAAACACGAGCTACAACTCTTCTATTGATCACAGAAAGCATGATGCTTACAATGAACTCGATGAAGGGTATTTAACCTTTCCCAACTAGAAACTTGCCTAAATTATCTTGAAATGCAACCACACACTAAAATTAGTCTATCACTTAACTTTACTTGACTCAACACTCAAATAATCAACCCTCAACACTTAGTTAATTTACTCTCTAGTTTTAGCCAACTCCTCATGCAAGAGTAATTAGCTTATTTTAACACTCCCCCTTAATTACGACTACTAAACTAAAACATAACTCATGACAACTAAAACATGCCTACTGGTCTATGTCTCAGCTAGGCTACAACACCCAAGTTTCTTCTATGAAAGTCAAACACATCTTGTGCTAATGACTTAGTAAATACATCAGCCAATTGATCACTAGATTTACAAGGCTTCAAGTGAACTTCTCCATTGCTCACATGTTCTCTAATAAAGTGATATCTTGTATTAATATGCTTGCTCTTTTGATGAAAAACATTATTCTTGGATAGTGCAATAGCTGAGGTGTAGTCAAAATATATTGTTGTTGATCCTTGTTGTTTCCACTTGAGTCCATCAAATACTCTTCTTAACCACACTACTTGACATGTTGTTAATGTTGTTGCTACATATTTTGCTTTTGCTGACGAAAGTGTCACAATGGTCTACTTCTTAGATGCCCATGAAATCACACCTGAACCAAGATGGAACAAAAAACTAGAAGTGCTCTTCCTATCATCCAGACTTCCTACAAAATCATTATTTGTGCATCCAATCAAATCCTTCTTTTTTGTGCTTGCATACATTATGCAACAATCTCTAGTTCCTGCTATGTATCTCGGAATTCTTTTTCCTGCACTCCAATGTGTGTCTTTTGGAGTCGCCATAAATCTGGAAATCAAACTCACTCCTTGCATGATATCTGGTCTTGTAGCTGTGAGATACATGAGGCTACCAACCAATCTTTTGAATAGAGTTGGATTGACATCTAATCCTTCATCGTCCTTGCGTAACTTTGTACTTGTTGCAACTAGTGTAGGGATATGTTTGCAATTTTCAATCTTGAATCTTCTCAACAAACCTTTGGCATATTTATTTTGACAAATAAAAGTTCCCTTTTCATATTGCTCAACTTCTATGCCAAGAAAATATTTCATGAGATCAAGATCTGTCATCTCAAATTCTTTCATCATGGCTACTTTAAATTCATCTATCTCAAAATCACTTGTAAAAATCATGTCATCAACATATAAGAAAACAATCAAAATCTGTCCATGCTCATTTGCCTTTGTGTACAAGTTACGGTCAATGTTGCTTCTCCAAAATCCATTCTTGATCATGTAGTTATCAATTATACTATACCAAGCTCTGGGCATTTGCTTCAGTCCATAGAGCACTTTATTCAACCTATAAACTTTCTCTTCATTCCTCTCAACTTGATATCCTGGAGGTTGTTGCACATAAATTTCCTCTTCTAGAATTCCATTCAAGAAGGTTGATTTCACATCCATCTAATATAATTTCCACTTGTTTTAAGCTGTTGTGGCTAGAAATTCTCTTACAGTATCCAATTTGGCTACTGGAGCAAATGTTTCTCCAAAATATATTATGGATTGCTGCGAGAATCCTTTTTCTATAAGTCTTGCTTTAAATCTTTCAATTTCACCATTCTCATTAAACTTTGTCTTGTACACCCACTTTACACAAATGATATTTTTGTCCTTTGGTAAATCAACCAAATCCCATGTATCATTCTTTTCAATAGCTTCAATTTCTTCATCCATGGCTTGCACCCAATTTTCATCTCTGATTACTTCTTCAAACAAAGAAGGTTGGAATGCCAACAATGCAAAATTTTAACTAACATCCAGATCATCATAAATCTCTTTCAGACTTCTCATCTTTCTCTTACCATTGCTTGATTCATCACCTGACTGATTGTTGGGAGAATATTGATCTCTTGATCTGCTTGAACATCCATGCTTCTTTGAAAATCTTGGATTCCTTGTTGGTGTGTCTCTGTTTGGTGTCTTCACCTGTGATTCTTGCTGCTCCTTTTATGCTACATCATCTTCTTCCATCAATGTCACTTGTGCATCAACTGTTTTGTCTACAGTTCCATGACTCTTGTTCTTTGAACACAATATCTCTGCTAATTATGGTCTTCTTTGTGACAAGGTTATACAATTTGTAAGGTTTTTACTTTTCATTATAACCAGTAAATATGAATTTTTCACTTTTATCATCCAATTGGCCTCTTTGCTCCTTAGGCAAATGGCCATAACCTACACATCCAAATACTCTGAAATGAGATATGTTGCAAGACATACGTGACCATGATTGTTTTGGTACTTTGTTCATCACACTTTTTGTAGTAGATCTTTTGATCACATAAATAGCACATGAAACTGCTTCTGCCTAATACTCGTAAGACAAGTTTCTACCTTTCAACATGCTTCTTACGATGTTCATAGTTGTCCTATTCTTTCTCTCTGCTACACCATTCTACTATAGTGTGTACCTAGTTGTAAATTTTCTTTTGATTCCATGTTTTTTGCAGTAATCATGGAATGCCTTTGAATCATCGATCTAACCTCAATACCTTGATCTATCAATCACTTTGTTTCTCTGCTATGGTTGAATTATTTAAACCTTGAAAAAGTTTCAAATTTCTTCTTCAACAAGTAAACCCAAGTCTTTCTACTATAATCATCAATGAAAGTAAGGAAGTAACAACTTCCACCAGTCAATGGTGTCCTCATAGGTCCACAAAAGTCTATATGCACTAGCTCAAGAGGTTTCTTTGCTCTGTATGCATCTTCCTTTGGAAAAAATTCACAGTGTTTCTTTCCCAAAATACAACACTCACAAGTACTAGTAGGTTCTTTGATGGGAGGTAATCCTCTGACCATCTGTTTCTGCTGCAACAATCTTAAACCAGAAAAGTGCAAGTGTCCAAATCGAAAGTGCCATAACCAATAATCATCAAAACATGCAACTGTAAAAGAATTAACCTGATCATTTTAATTCATAACTAGAGGAAAGAGATTGTTCCTCGTCATCTGCACCTTCGCTATCAGCTATTTGCTTGGGGGCTTGTCATATATAACACATTCTTCACCTTGAAAGATAATTATGTATCCTTTCTCTGTCAATTGACCAAAATTTATCAAATTATGTTTGAGACTAGGAACATAATATACCTCTCAGATTATCTTCAGCTCCCACTTCTTGGTCAAAATGTTGACCACTCCTTTTCCATCTACTTCCACAGTATTGTCAGTCCACAACTTTACTTTTATTTTCATAGATTGATCGAAATTTGCAACCAAATTCTTGTCGCCTATCATGTGGCTACTACAACAACTGTCTAACAACCACACACTAGTAGAAGGTTCATGCATGGTATGGAAAGCTAGGAACATGGAGTTATTACTCTTTGTAGTGACATTAGCTCTCTGGTTCCCTTGATCAACTATTTTCTTCCTAAAATAACGAGCATTGTGACCAAATTTATTGCAATAATAACATCTCACCCTTGATTTGTCAACTCTTTGATTATTGTTGAAGCTTTTGTAGTTGCTTCCACTTTCATGTTCATGCTCTTCTCGGCTATTTCTCTGACCACCATATCTTCCGCTTCATCCTCTACCTCTTGATCTACTTCTGCCTCGAACTCTGTCTCTTGAAATAGAAACCTGACTTTTGAAAGTGGTCTCTAAATTGGAATCCTTATTTTTGTCTATCCTTGCCTCATGTGATAGAAGTGATCCCATCAACTCATCAACTGTCAATGATGCCAAATATTTGGCTTCTTCTATGGCTGCTACCACATCATCAAATTTGGTAGACAAAGATATGAGGACGTTCTCAACCACTGTTTGATCTTTAATATCTTCACCATAAATCTTTAACTGATTTACGATAGTTATGACCTGATTCATGAAATAATCAATGTTCTTTGTCTCCTTCATCTACAGACTTTCAAAATCTCTCCTAATATTCTGCAACTTAACAATATTGACTTTGGCCATACCTGTATGGTTTGTCACCAAAGTATCCAATGCTACTTTTGTTGAAGATGTGATCACAATCTTCTGGAACACTACTCGATCTACTCCCTGTTGGATAAGATGCTGTTGGAAATAATACTGAGAACGGGGGTGAATCAGTATTAGCAAATCAATAACTTTCCATTTACATAATCAGATTCATAAATACTACTTCAGTTAAGGGAACCCGCGTGTACACGCAACTGTGTTTAATGCAACTAGCGTATATGCAGTAAACTTATGATTCAGTTAATTCATCATATGTTGAACTTTAATCAATGCATCAGAACTTCATTAACCATATAAATAGTGACCAGGTGTAGTAAAACAGAACAGATCATCACACATAAGAAACACATATGAACACCATGGTATAAGGTGGAAACTCAATGTGGGACAAAACCACTTGCTACTATTTTCTTTAATATAAGAAAAAACTGTTTACAATCTTGTACTGAAATATTCATACCATTACGCAAGCACCCACCTGCAGAAGGCTACAACCTTCTCTCGTTCTCCAGCTTCTACTGGAAGGGAGCTACAACCCCCTAGCTCTTGTACTAGCCTATATATTTACTAGTACATAGGCGCCAGCCTACAAAAGGCTACGACTTTCTCTTTTCTTCCAGGGA
This sequence comes from Pinus taeda, assembly GCA_000404065.3. Classification (NCBI taxonomy): domain Eukaryota; kingdom Viridiplantae; phylum Streptophyta; class Pinopsida; order Pinales; family Pinaceae; genus Pinus; species Pinus taeda. The sequence goes on from APFE030981283.1 coordinate 67,835, forward strand.
CCACATTTCATAAATTTTCAGACTAGATCCATCAATAACGTCAAAGCACAAAATCAATCACTACTGCAATACAACTATCAACCATATCTGCATCATCAATCTCTGAATCACCCAATACTGAATCACTGAAACCCTGTCATCAAAACATAGTCACTAGAACACAGAGAAAAACCCAGAACTCTGCAACAAGCACTAGAACCAACAACAAACTCAAATATCAAATCTCATAATGTATACGCTACTTGGTTGTGTCAAACCAGCGTGTATACGCTCTTTCACCAAATGGAACCAGCATACAGATCTGAAAATAAATACTTATACCTTTGCTGCAATTTTCTACTTTAGATATACCCAGACCATCAGATATAAAGGATAAGACATGCATCAGTATTCAGCTGAACTATTCCTAATCATACCATATAATGATAATGCATTTTAGTCTTCATGATCCCGGTCCATCAACCTTCATTCGCCACATAGGTGCATCCTTAACAAAGCATCACATACCCATAACCTGCATACTAGATCTCACACTTCATCTTATATTCAATACTTAAGTGCCTTGGCCTAATGATCTTCTCCTCCTTTTATAGTCTTAGGCCTTTCTCAATACCATGGACCAAAACCACTTAGGATCAATACCTTGGATCTAATACTTGGGGTCAATACCTCAGACTCGATACCTTGGACCAATACCATGGATCAAATACTTCGGACCAAAAAAAGTTTTCCAAGGTATACGTGCTTTTCCTCTTGTGAAAGTGTGTGCACATATACACGACTTTGTGTATAGTGAACCTGCGTGTATACGTGACTTGGTCAATCATGAACTTGCGTATACCTTGTTCATATACGTGACTTCGTATATAGTGAACCTGCGTGTAAACACGCCTTGGTCAATGACGAACCTATGTATACCTTTCTTTCTTCATTCTTTGCTATTTACCTGTTATACTATGATATGTCATCTGAGTGAGTTGCCATCAAGGACAACACATGTATCATACTTGTATCATAATGCCAATAGATGCAATTCTTGTGCATTCTTCTTCTTATCTTTCTTCCATTGTTCCCTCTCTGTATTACTGAGAGCTTGTTCTTTTGCTTCATTCTTAGGCTCTGAAAACCCAAACTAGACATAATCCCAAACATAATGTTCCTGCAACAGGATCGCCATCTTAATGGCCCATATATCATAATATTTCCCTGTAAAAGGTGGGAACTGGGGCTGGAAATTTGAGAAAGCCATCTTTTTTAAAAAAAAATCTCTTTAAAAAAAAAACCCCAAATTTTTCCTTTAAAAACTTTTTTTTTTGCAAAACCTTTTTAGAAAAAAAAATACCTCTTTCAATAAAAACCTTAAGTTTTTATTTTATAAAAAAAACTTTGGCAAAAATCCTTTTTTGAAAATCTCTTAATTTTTTTTATATACTAGCATTTGCATCAAATGTTGCAAAGGAAACGTTGTAAGGCATAAAATGAGAAGAATCATGACATATGATATTAGAGAAGTGGATATTTTGTTGACCATTAATTGAGGAGTCTTGATTATTTAGTATATCATGATATTGAGAAGGTTGAATGCCTAGGTCCAATCCTTTCAAATAAATGAATCTTAGAGAAGTGGATCTTTTCTTGAGCATTGATAAAATAACTATTTTAGTTGACATAGAAACTTTAATTCACTATTGAGAGGCACCATGGTGAACCCCTATGGTAGAAACCACGAGCTTTCCTTTATTTAGCATGATATTATACGAGACTTGGTTATGTATTTGACCAAGTAGATGCCTATAAATAAACACAAAAGGATTTTTAACTCTATTCCCAAAAAGTGGAAAAACCTTATTCTTCAATATTGAATTGTCTCACTTCATCAAAAACTTCATAAAAAACTTGCAGCGTTTTAAATAAAAGTAAATTTATACCTAGATAACTATAAATTTTAATATTAGGGCGGTCAGCCCCTGAGATATAGATCTGTTTTTTGACAATTTTTTGAACTTTTGTACATAGCTGAACAGACAATATATGATGCCCTGCGTGGCAATATGTTCATATTTTTAACAGATAGTCTAAGGAACATCCTGCGTGATGGTTCATTTTGCTTTTTTTTGAACAAACATAACAGTTTCCCATCTTTCCACATGTAGTGGAAGAACTTACAGCATATGCCAATGCATCTACAACATGTAATTTTTCAACTTTTAATGAAAGATTACGATTTTTCCAGTGGGAAAAAAACTATAATTTTAATATTAAAAACATTGTAAAAAAATTAAAATATTCATTGTTAATTGAATTTTATTTGATTTTTATAAAATAAATAAATTATTAAAATAAATAAAATTATATATAATAAGTATAATTTTAATATTGAAAACTATGATTTCCTCTTTGTAAGGAAAAGAGCTTCCAAGTTCACTATCGTATTTAATGAATCCATACATACTTCCATGGTGGTGCACTTCAGAATATAAGTATTTAACTATTTAAGGAGTATAAAAATTTTATTTATTTAATGTTGCAGATATAACCAGGTGGGCAATTCCCATTCAAAATTAAATAACCACACCAGAAAAATTAACTCTCCATATGAGATATGTTTCAAGTTAAACATGAAAATGTCAAAAGGATAGTTGAAATTTGAAAGCTATTCCCAAATTACATCCCTGGAAGCATGATACAACACACCCTGATATTTTTTGTTGTTCGTCACATTATACATGCCATATTCCTGGAGAATGTTTAATGACTGTATCATATCAGATTTCTTGAACGTTGTATCGATGCGCATCCAGACAACAATACTACAAACATGGCCCTTTGCAACTCACAGGGTTTCTATATAGGTTTATAGGCCAAAACAAAACAAAAAAATTATCTGGTGTTTAATTTGAATGCTTGATTACCATTTACTATTCGTGAGTATTTTCCTTTAATTTTAATTTTTGGTGGACATTAACTGTGATTGAGTGATTTTGCATAAATGTAAACTATGGTGCAACTGGAGATTATATTCGTGTGGCTCTCCTGCATGACCCTAGATTGGTGGCTCATGATGATCTAATCTGGTAGAAAACGACACTATGGTTTTGCAATGTGAGGAGCAACTACAAGAACTCTATTACATCCTGCCAGGGATTCAGGGCAACCATTAAAGTAATCAACAGTAGAATGCGATGATGGAAACAAAGAGGTCAGATACAAAATATACACACTGATGCAAATGGATAGTTATTCTTTCACAATTTAACAACCTTTGTCATTTTATCCTTTTATACTTTTTATATTCTATACATACATGCCGGTACTAATAAATGAAATGTACACTTCAACCTTTTCCCAAATTAAATTCTTCAACTTTTTCTCAAATTAAATTCTTCAAGTACTGTTCCATGCAAAGTTAACATTAAGCTCTTCTTCAAAGTTTGTGAAAGCCACATTTTACACTAGAATTAACTTCAAAGTGTTAATCTGCACTTCTAAGCTATTTTTTAATTTAATACCACCTTGTGAAGTCATTTGGAGAATGCATTTGTTAATGAAGTGAGTGAAATATTTATTAAGAAATTTATTAAGCGACTAAGAAATATTTATTAAAACAAACATAGACAAGGGGGAAGTTTCACAATAACTTATTTATGGGAGAAGTTTCATAATAATTTATTTAGATGGATGGGAATTAAGAAACAAGCATTCACAATGGATGAGAAAATTCAATAGGCATAGTGCACTTTACCAAGATGGTAGAGAAGGATGGAAAGATAATTGTATAAGTGGACTTATAAGAGAATGGTCCATGTGCTACCATGCATAACAACTAAGCCTCGATACCAAGTTCAACGACTATAGTAGTGATGCAAACAAGACTTAAGGTAATGGTGTGGAAAGCCATCATGAATACTGTTTATTTTTTTCAGTTTTTAATAGTACCTTTGTCACGTCTCCCCCTTATTACAATAGTCATTTAACTAGATTAAATATATCTATATAAGTATAGAAAAAATGAAACTAACGGAACTTTGAACTTGGTAATTTAAATTACTTTCTCAGCAATATTATTAGTTGGAATAAGGATAGAGATCACAATCATACTGTTTATTCTATACCCTGATATTTTTTTGTTACAACAGTTGTAAATATAACCCGTACTTTATGGATCACATATCCCTATGCACTGTACCTATATTAAATACCAAAGACTACCCTATGTGATGAATTTAATTATAACCAAAGCTT